>JAUZNJ010030555.1:0-14715 GCA_034780135.1 Jordanella pulchra
AGTAGCATTATTTAATCTGCCATGTATTCTGTGTTGCCTGAAGATAACAATACGAGCTTTCTGTATGAAAGTCAATCTCTAAGTACCTGGAACCAAGTACCTGTAGTGGTTTGTGAAAAGTGCACTTGTGCATGTAAGGTTTATCCAAAGAAAATAATGCTTAATAGCAGTTGAGACCAGCGCCGAGAGACCCAAAGCCCCAGATGCCCAAAGGGACCCCCAGAGCGAAGGCGCCAAGGAGGGGCCAACCCAGGAAATCCGACCCCACCAAGGAAGGACGAGAGACAGCCCCGAGGAAGTCCCCCAGCCACCCGGGAGCCCCGGGGACCATTCCGTGGGCTCCGTTGGCGGCCAGCCTCCCCAAAGTGGATCTGGCCATGGGCCCCAGGGAACAGGCCCCAGGGGTGCCCCACTCCCCTGGCGGAGAAGCCGCCAGGGATAAGCCAGTAGCCACCCGGGCATCCACCCCCAAACTCCGAGCTCCACCAATGCACCAGCGAGCCCAGGCGCCAGCAGCGGGAGAGCAGGACGGGGGAAATGCGTTAAAAGAAACATCTTGATGATCGCATCCATTTTGATGTTCTGATGATAATGACGATGGCCAAGATGATGATGATGATGATGAGGATGATGATAAAGACAAGGATGATGAGGATGATGATGAGGGTGATGATAAAGACAAGGATGAGGAAGATGATGATGATGCATGCTCCCATCATGTCTGCATTAAAGGCGGCATCAGCTGCTTGTTGCCATCGACTCTCTGAAGTGTTCAAATCCTGCTTCTCTCTAACAGCTCAGTCTCACCTGTTCTTTGCTGATTACTTCAAAAACCTCATCAGTCATGGGATGGAAATGAAAGAAGCAGAATGTTGTTGGTGATGGAAGAGCTGGGCTTAGTTTGGATGCTGACCCTCAGGTGGATCACATCACAACCTGTGGTCTGCTTCTCTGTGACAGGAGTAGGTTAATGGATGATGCGCCTGACAGGCCAAGGCTATGTCAGCATGCTTTGCTGTGTTTGAACCTTCTTATTTATATTTAGTAGTTTTAACTCTTGCATTGATTTAAAATTTTCAGGGAGGTTATGGTTATTTTATAAGAAGTGTTTCCTAATATGACGGGGTCTCCACTGCTGCAGGCAGTGTTTATGTGTTTAGATCTAAATGTTGTCATAAATGCGGCTGCAGCTGCTGCACTCGCCTCTTCATTCAGGGGTCATAGATTCCTGCAATAACTGACATTGAATTGGTTCTGTCTTATTCCTGTTTAGTCTCTTTATTGAAATCAGAATAACAATGAGAAGCTACTGAATTTAATCATTTAAACTTTGAACAAAATAGTATTTGGCCATTTTTGGGCGAAGCGATTCTTCTTGGCGGCTGGTCTGACTGTCTGGAAGCCTGTTTATCTCTGGGTGCTGCCATGTTTTTATGGGATGGTTTTCATAGAAGGACCAACACATCTGAGTGTATGTTGTTTCCGTGGAAAACTTTCCAATTTCTCCTTGTCAAATGAAAACAGCCTAATCTGCTTTCATTTCTTTTTTGGATGGTTGAAGTTTGAACAAATCAGACATACTGATAATCTGAAGAAACACAACTAAAGACAAACAGTGGTTTCAGTAATGGCTGACCTGTGAACATCTGGATCATCTCCTCATGCTGCTCATTGTCTCTGCTGTTGGATAGAATCCATTTCTACCATAAGAACCTGTGATAAATCAGTGACTGTAGTTGTGTTCATGACTCTGGTGAAAGCAGCAGGCCCATCTTATCCACTCACAGACTGTGGGGTGGTCTACGGCATTAGCATTAGCATTAGCTTCTAGGAAGCTGAGTTTGTTCCAATCATAACATGATCTGATTTCACTGCCTGCACTAAGGTTTCCTCCAATAATGAAAAAGCTGTTTTCTAAGTAGACATCTGGGGAAAGGAGGCCGTCCCAAACCAACCCACCGCTTGGCTTTGGCAGAGATAATGGGACAAGTTTTCATCGCAGGTCGGATGCTGCTAAGCCAGGACCTCAGACTGCTTATCCCAACATTAATATGCTGCTTTTCAAGGTGTGTTTTATATTCCAAGTAAATAATTATAACTACAGAAGATGCAACAGTCTCTAACTGCCTTCTTGAGGAATCAACACTTGATTCTGACTCTTCTTCACTGCATATGTAAAATGTTTCTTAGACAGGTTAAAATGTTTCTCCTCAGCCACCAGGCTCGACAGGCAAATATAGAAAAACCTGCCGTTGCTCAGAGAGAGATGTCCTTCTTTAACAAGCTGCTGATGCCTGAACAAAAGGGAAACCGTCTGTCATCTTATCTGGCTGCGGGTGGTATAATAACATGTTCCAAAAGCAATATGTCAATTCAGCCGTGTGGATCAGTGGATTTCATGTCAGCACATGGATAATTGAAAAGGTTCCTGCCACTTGCTGATATTTTAGATAACTGGATTAGGTTCTGCTGGAAAGCTGTGCTCCAGCTTTTGTAGAAATAGGTTAACATTTTGTGAACAGCTTGTAAACATGTGAAAACACACCCTGATAGTTTAATTGGCTGCACAATATGATCCCGGGTTTTAATTGGAGGATGTCGCCTTCACATTGGCTGTTGCTTAATTATTGACTGGCTCAATTAAATGGTTGGAACTCAAATGATTATGCCTTATATTTTAGAATTGAGATTAGACCTGTCTTCTTTGTTGTTAGTTAAAGATAGATGAGACTTTCATCTACCAGCTCAATTCAAAGTGGTTGAGGTAAAAAAAAAGCAGATAAATAAATAATAGAAGAAGAAATCAAAGGGGGGATTGGAAACTCATTTGCATTGCTCAATTGATTTCTAGCATCTATCCTGTCTGCCGTGTCAGTCATTCCCCTTCTGAGTTTTAATTAAATCCTGACTTAGCTCTGTTCGAAATTCTGATTTGAAGCTGCAGTCAATAGCAGCAAAGTGTCCAAAGATTGGGCTCCACTCACTAAATCAATTTCAACAATGCTTCCAGGCCTGGCCTCTGCAGGGGGAGTTGGCTCCACAATGGGCGTCAGAGGAGATAATGTCTGCCTGCTTGTAGCTATCCAATCCCTTCTGGAGGGAACATCTCACCAAAGGCCGATCAGTTATCATTTTTTCTGCTACCTCTTCCTGATATAATCTCATTAGACCAAATTATAATGTGCTGCATCTCATAACGGATGGTAATTAAGACAGAATTATCCCCATTTTGAACCGATATGGAGATGCCTCGCCTATGGATGGCAAGTTCCATTCCCCATGTTGTGTGATGGTATGAATCTACATGAACGTTTTACATAACTCCCTTCAAACTCTCTTACAAGATTTTCATATGTGCAAGTTAATATCGAATAACACATCCACACCCACATGGAGCATGCTGCAGTTAGGAGGCTTTCAGTCCAAGAAAAATAAAAGGAACCAACCTGCCAACAAGCAGATCTTTACTTCATAGTGAGAAAAAGACGGAGGTTTCCCTGACCTTGGTGAGGTAGCCAAGTGGACGCCCCTGATTGATAAGTGGGCTGTTGATCCAAGTTACTGTTGTCCTTTTCTGTTTGGTGCGATTAGTTTTAAACAGAGGACTTATTGTGGGACTGGAGGCGTGTATTAAACAATCCTTTGGTCTCCATTGTCCTGAAGAGTCCAAATCGCATTGCTAAAGAACAGACCCAGGATTAACTAAAGACATTAGAAATGGATAAGTTGGAAATGTCATGGATTCCTACTAGGAAAGATGAGGAAGGTTTGGAAATCTCTGCTAAAAGGTCACTTTAGCGGCTCGGGTGCAGATTAGAGGCAGAACCTGGATGGATAAATACTACAAAGGATTAGCAGAGAAACCGGCTCTGGTGTGGAAAGTGGAAACTTTCTGACATTCAGCACCATTTTTACAGTGATTTTCCCTTTTCTTTTTGCGCGGTGTGGTAGTGTTCAGGTAATGTCTGTGATTATTCGGGTTTAACACATCCTAGCAGCACCAAATGCAAAACGCCAGATTCCCAGTTCAGACATAAATTCCTCTGAATGTGTCCATGTTTGACTCTGTGGAACCAAACCTGACAGTTTGTAGATAAATCACCTCTTTTGGGTTCAGTTTAGCTCATGGTAGCTATACTGCTGCCTCTCTTCACACTGTGAGCTGGGAATGAGCTGGACATTGAGAATGTTAAAAAGCCCTCGGAGATGGATGAGGGAAATGAGCTGGAATTGGAGCTTTGTCACACAATCACAGTTGTTAATTAGTTTCTGGCCTTTGGATTGAAATGTGGCAGGAGACAGCCCAGGTGATGCTTTAGGCGTTTGTCATAGATAAAGCATTGATTACAGCCTTTCAGACACTCTAATAGGTTTAATTTGGAGGGTCTGAGACCTTTTAGCATTTTCAAACAAGGTGCAACCATCTCAGTTTGGGAGATAATGTCTCAGTGGTATTCAGTTTAGATTTTCTTTCATTCAAATGTCATGGGCAACAAACAGAGCTCCCATCAAAGGTTACATGTTTGGACTAGACCTTTTCCCACTGATCTTATGTTCATTAAAGCTGTTTCAGAGTTGAACTGGATCCTCTGCAGGCTTATTTTCAGCTCGTGAGTTTTTTTTCCGGGAGGTTTATGTTCTCATGCAAATTAAAGGTGTATGTGATTTAGACATTAACATTTTAAGACATTGTTTTGTTTCAATATCTGTTTAAAGCAGTGAAACAGAACCAGAAATAACTATTCCACATTTTTTACATAACTTCTGTTTCCTTTTTGGCAAAACTACCTTCCAAATCTCTTAATTCCTTTGGTGAATTCATCTGTGACGAGTTTTCCTGGAGCTTCCAGCCTCCTGGTTTTGACTTCCCATTGAGACACGCTCGATTCCAAAATTGAAAAAACAATAGATCAAATCACATTTTCACGAAATTGTTAAGTTCATGTTCAAAATTAATTATTTCTCATCCTATAAACAGGCTCTGATGATTGTTACAGAAAAAGTGATGCTGAGGCATTTTAAACCAGAGTTGTTTTTTTAAATAATTTTGTATCTTGGTAGAAAAATAGTCTGACTGTCTAGTTTGATTGATTCTGTTGTTTTAGTGAAACCTTCAGAAAATGAATTTGTGCTGCATGCAGATGTATAAACACAGCTTAAGTTTGAAATGTTTCATTTTCAACATTAGGATCAAAGGAATAATGTCAGAGTTCACATGAAAAATATTATAACAAAATAAAAAGCTGCCATTTTTTTTTTTTACTAATAAACAACTTCCTAGAAACCAGAGGAAGATTTTTGAAGTCTCATGTATATTTTTTACAACCATGTCGGCCATTTTGTAAATATGCTTGTGATCTAGTCGTCAGTGAATGTAAATGAAAAGGCCGAATAAAACTTTAAAATGAGACATTTTTAGTCTTCATATTGGGCCAAGGCCTTTTTTTCCTTGTAGACCAATGTGGGCGTGGTCGGGCGCATGTGAATGTGTGTTAATAAGGTCTCCATCAATAAAACTCCATGGAAGTGGAAAGTCATGTTATTTATTTAGTGTATTTTATTCTTTAAGTTTGATTTGATGATATAAGATTGATTTATTCTGTAGTGTTTGTCTTTAGTTTTAAATGTATGTAAAGTATTTTTAGTCCCTTTCTGTATTGCGAGTGTTAATGTGCCTTTGTTCTATAGATGAATTAAGGTGATGACATAGGTGATGACATCATCACCTCTAGGACTGAAGCAACTTTCCTATTGGATAAATTGGTTCCTCAGATCAAGCCTCTCTGAAGATGTTTTTATCCGTCATTTTGGGTTAAGAAAAAACGTAGAATGAATTCATACAAGCTTTAAAATCTTCTTTGGTGAAGACAGAAGACTTTGTTTTTTTTCCTCTCAGCATTAAGCTTCTGCTAAATCCAACAGCCTGACAGCACGTCTATCGATGGCTGTATGTGATGCCCGGGGGATTAATTTTTAATCTTCTGATCCTGTGATTTACAACTGGAAGGTTAGCTTAGTTCTAAGACAATCCTTTGTGATGTTGTGCTAAAACATAAGTCTATGCCATGGATGCTTCAGACGCTGACATCGGCACACTGGCCTGTAGTCTAATAACAGCCTGCTGGCTTCAGCTGCGTTCTGGGGATTAGGATGGAAGGTACTACTGCACATTTATTTACAGAAGCTCCAAATAAAGCTGATAAGCCAGCAGCTTTTTGGTACAACCATCTGTGTCCATATTGACTGTTTACAAAGTTATCAAGCTTTCAGAGAGCCCCATCATCACCGCTATAAAACAGGTTTCTTTTGTTCTGCAAAGCAGGAAAAATTAGGGAATTAATCTATTTGATTCACTTTAACCAACTAATTAAGCATATTTTTGAGATCTCCGTTATTTTAGGGCACATCTGTGTAAATTCTCAGTCATTCATCATGACAAATACAAAAAGGAAATTATTTGATGCATGTGGTTTTCCAAACTGAGTGTTTGTTAAGTCGGACAAAAGCACAGGAAAAGCAAAACTGCATCACATCCAGAGAGAAACACAAAAACATTATAATTCATATGTATACGGATTTTCTCTAAACATAACAAACCAGTAAACAAACCAGTAAGATTCAAACCCAACCTGACACTCAGACAAAAACTGGTTCATCCTAAAGACAGAACAGCTAAAACCAAACAGCTGCTACCCAAACGCATGGAGCAGCACAGGAGAGCCGGGAACTCTGGGAAAGATTGAGCTGGACATCTTTGAAGACAGAAGTGTTCAGCTTTTAGACAGAGAGGACAGATTGATTGAAAGAAGGGTGAAGGAAGCCATAAGTAATAAGTGTTTCCATCAGCTTATTCTTATGCACATTTTGAAGTATTGCATCAGCAAAGCTTGATGGAAACGGCAAAATTTGAAAAACTTAAGTTGGTTTTTGAATTTATGAAAAACGGTTGCTGCTCAGAATGAGAGATTAAAACCGCTTTTTAAAATCAGCTCTGGCATAGCGAACTTTTAATCACAACTGATCAGCTGTTTCTGATTTCAGCATCTTCCCAGATGTCACTATATGTGCAGACATGGCTGGAAGCATCACTAACTGACATGTTAGCATAAGAACAACTTCCCTGATCGCAACACATTCAGACTTTCCTCTTTTACTGATCTGTGGTCAGTCATAGATTACATCATCTACTTCCTGTTTATTACAGCCGTGCAGGATGATGTAATATGGACGGTGACATAGGATGCCTTTAGGATTCTTGGTTAATTCGCTTCAAAACAACTGGAAACACACTGGATTCACATTTCATTTGTTTTAAACTTTTAAAAGTTTGCCTAAAATTGAAGTTTTAAATGATTTGAAACAAGGCTTTTGTGAAAGGAGAAAAGCCATCACTAAACTGAGTGGAAGGATTGAGGTTTCAGCTTCCAAGCATATCTTTTCAGTCATGAATCTCATTCCAAAGAAATCACATAAGCACTCTCATCATAATTCAAAGACCAATCATAGAACACCTTACATAACAAAAGACTTCGACAATCCAGGGGCTAATTAATTAGGATCTGACTTGGGATGTGTGCAGGAGGATGACCTGCATGCTGCTGAAATACATCCGCACTCACTCTGCTGGAGCCAACAGGATAAAGACTCCTGGATAGGTGAGGAAAGGGCCCCCTGGTCCCATAGTGGTCAGACAAGCAGTGGGCTGAGAGACCAGGAGGGAATGTTACTGAGGAGACGGAAGGACAAGGATGGAGGAGTGAGGGACGGATGACTGGCCTTAATGTTTGGAGCAAGCCTCTCGTTTCCATCTGATTGGAAACCACTGGAGCTGCTGAAGTACAGGTGAAATGCAGCTGGTGCTGTTTAAATGCAACAGACGGCAGCGTTTTATTCCATTTATAGTGGAGGCTACAGAGGATCAAGTTACAAGATGTGGCAGAGTGTGGACCAGGGCTGTGGTTATGAAAGAGCCGGTTCACTTTTCTAAGGTGAAAGTAGGGAAACCAGGTGAAGCTGTTGATGAAGGTTTAAACATTAAACCAACTGAAAAATGCTGCTAATAAAGATGTTTTAAAGATGATTTCCACCAAATCATTTGGTGCTGCTCTGCTTCAAACATGCAATTAGTTTATTATTTAACATTTTTGTTAAAAAAAACAGTAAAAAACACAGTTTTACTACATCTAAACATAAAGCTTTGGTCGATCAACGAGTCTATAGTTCTGTTTTAAGTATTCTTGGTCTTTATAGTAGATTTCTCTCTGGAGAGACTCACACAGAAGACAAGCAACTATTTGGGAGTTTTATTGACATGATAAATATAGACTTTGGCACCAAAGCCCCAGTGGAGGATGTGGGCATAGAGAATTAAGGGGCAGATGAATTAGGAAAGGTGAGTGCAGAGTGACACCAGCGTTTCTTCCCACACCCCCCCACTCTAAACATGTCTGCTTAGTGTTCAGCTCTGACAAACTCTGCCTGTGTTGTGATCTACTTGTGTTTTCTTGATAATGTGTTCACTCTGCTCTATCTCTGAGTTCACCACTTGTTTAACAGTCTGTAAATGCACCACAGCAACCGGCCAATCAAAGCGGAGTCAGACCTTTACAAAAATCAAATCAACCATTTATTAAAATTCACAACAGAGAGTGAGTATTTCTGGCTTTAGGCAACACAGAAACCAACACTACGGTCCGACCGTGAGCTGCAGACATTCTGGTCTCATTCTCAGCTCATGGAAAAACCAAAAGAAAGTATGACGAATAAAATTTGTCTTTAATTTGAAATGGAAAACCAGAGCATCTGTATAGAAAATGTCACTGGAGAACATCGAGAGTGGCCGATATTAAATGGCCAATATCGACTTCTAAGTCCTTTAGAAACACTTTGAGGCCTTTTAAAGAAAACCTTCACAGTGAAGCATGAAGAGAAACCGGATCTGTGAGCACACCTCGGATAGCTGATATTCCTTCCAGTTTCTCTCTCCGATGGCCTTTCTGGGAACTGCAGCAGCCTGTCAATAACTGTCAGAGCCTGTCTCTGTCAATCCGGTCTGTAAGGCTGTTCGGGCCTCTGGTGTAACAGGAGGATCTAACAGAAACAACCTCTAACTGATGGAGCTTCAGATCCACGCGCTGTAATCACTGGGGAAGCCACCTCTCAAGCAGCTGCCTGTCAGCGGACACATGTGCTGTGTAATTGCTTTTCATACTGTTCAACCTTTTCAAATTGATTACAGTCCATGTAAGAGGCTTTGCTGAGAAGCATGCAGGCAGGATGACGGATGCTGGGCAGAGAAATTGCAGGACAATGTCTGTAAACAATGCGGTCGCCTCTTCTTTCATTCAGCAGCTAAGGTCTAATCCCCTGTATTTACAGACCACCAGTCACATAAAAACATATCCTGCCTCATCCAGCTCTGTTTCTCAGTGTCTGATGTGAAATGAATGGATTACAGGATCCCACCAGGACCTCTGACCCTGAACTCCTGCAATATTTCCATCTTATCACCATAAACTGCATTTTTCAGACTACAGGCTGTTTGTGTCACAGGAACCTGTTTCATCCAATCAGCTTCACATGATTTAGTTCTTATCTGTGGAGATAATGTCGAACTAGAAGGATGTTTTACTGTTGGAGAAGTTCTCATTCAACTCGATGGGTTAGGTGTTTTAAAACATGCGATACAGGGAAGGGCTGAACGGTCCCAAACTTCTGTCACCATACGTGTCTGAATCTAACTCGGGTTGATATAATCATGATATAAACAGAATTAAAGCCTCAGAATCCAGAAAACCGCAGAACGTTTATAAAACTCCAATAATTTATCAGCACTTGCTTTAAAAACCCAACGATATAAAGCAGGATGTCATCCAGTGACAGCCGCTGTTTCATATCAGTTATTCGGTAATATTAAACTGCGATTTTATAATTAAATTATCCTCCAGCACAGAGTTTATGATGTTATCAGAACATGTTGAGGAAAAGGAAAAGATTCTGTTTTAAATATTCATGTTTTTTTCTCAAAGCCCTACCGTTTATTTCTCCTCTCATCGTTTCCTTCTGCTGCTGCACGGTGGTGGTGGCTTCATGGAAGCTCCTGTAACCCTTATTGTAGAACCTGGACCTGTTAGTAGTTGACTTTTATACAAAACAGGTTAGGAAGCATCTGGAGGAAGTTGTTAAACTTTTTAAACTGTGTGGAGCTTCTTCTCAAAAGAACTGAAGCTGCAAACGTTGGAGCAACTTCATGCTGAACCTTGTAGCTCAACTTTATATCGAGTCAAGGCAGGAGAGCAAAGGCTTTTGCAGTGTGGTGCGTTTCTTCTTACCTCCTTTACTACGCTTCTTACTGCTTGGTAGTAAAAGATACACATCTTGTCTTGAAAAGTCATAAGCACCAGAGTCCTGTCGTATTTACATCCCAGCTGCAGAAAAACTCCAGGAACTTTAAAGGCAAAACAAAGGAAATAGAAAAAAGTTTCATAAAAGGATAGTGAACATTTGTGTAGAGAGATGTTTTGTTAGTGAACATCTTCGAGTGGCATAAAGAATCATTTTTAGACTGAATAAATCAAGTTCAAAACATTGATTTTTTTGTTTCATTTCAAATAAAATATTTTCTTACAGCTGAAAGCTTTATGATCCCAGAAGTCCTGAATAAGTTTGTTTCTTCCTGGTGTTCAGCCGCCGCTGCAGCAGCTGAGGACGTCCTGTGTTGTTTATAGGTATGATTAATTCAAAGATGGAAAGGAGTCGAATGGATTATCAGATGAACTGTAGTGAATAAAAAAAGGAAGAACGTAGCATACATAAAAACATACGACAGAGTGCAGGAACTCACCATAGCTCCTAAACCAAAAAAAAACTTTTTCTTCATCAATCTCAAGTTCTTCTTCTACTAGATCTAAAGCATCATGGGATTTAGAGTCCACTCTGCTAAAGGTCCGATTTGAACCAGAACCTCAAATGCTAATTCTTTTTATGCAATAACTGCAACTCAAATAGTTGCTTGTATTAAATCATAATATCCCAAACAATAAGTCCTAAATAAATCCTAGTTAAACTCAAACAACTTCTGAACATCCTGGATGCCAACGTTTCCGCCAGCAGCAGCCCTGGAGATTATTTTTGGAATTACTGCTCTTTGTGATTTGAATCTAGTTTATCTCCGAGTTCAAGTCAAGGTTACAGAGAATGTCACTGAATTTATTCCTGCAGCCTTTTAGCCACGTGTCTGATTTCACTGAAGTCTGTGTCCTTTGTTTTCGGGGTTCACTCGGAGGTCTCTCCGCACCACGTTCAGAGCTTTCTCCTGGGTTCTCGTTTTTCTTCGCTATCGTGCTGACATCTCCGCACCCTTTCAAACATCGAGGACCCTTCCTGAAAAGCTGAGAGCTTCACCACGTAGAGTCAAAACTCCCGCTGCTGGCAGCTCCAAGGTTTGGCTTCCACCTTTCTTAACTCCTCAGAAATCCACAAGGAGTCCCCAGAGATCCGATGGATGGAAGACGAAACGTGTGAGATTTTGAAAGGACTTGGACTCAAAGGCTGCTGTGTGAAATAGAAATGTTCTGCTCAGCCGGGAGGATCAGAGAGGAGGAGTAGAAAGTCCTATCAGCTTTCAGACTTTCTTCTTCTTTCAATTTCTGCAGCTTTTACAGCCGATGCCGACCAGGACTCTGATTTATGTCCAACAATGAGAGCGAGCTGCTTTCATTTACCTGTTAGAAAGAAGCACTGGAGATTTCTGCTTTCCCATGACCCCGGCGTCAATCAACAAAGCCTTATCTGTGTATAAAACTCTTGAAATCATTGATATTCCGTAGATCTGGATGATTTCATCCACAGCAACAGTTTTTCATTTGTTAAATAAAACAAAAACGTTTTTATGGCTCCCGTCCAGACAGAGAAGTTCAGGATGTCATGTTTCTACCTGTGCTTTACCTGTGGGCCAACAAAACCGCTGTAGCCCAACCACACCCACACACCAAGGCTCTGAAGGCCCCAGAGACAGAACCAGGGTGCAGCACAGTGACTCTGCTTGGTGTAAACATCTGACGATGTCCGGCTCTGGATTTATAACTTTTTTCATAGATTCTGTTTGCATTAAAAGAAAAGTTGTGTTATTGGGATAAACTGACACAAAGTCCATAACTGGGAGCTTTTAATAATAGGAATCAAATGGAGCGACAGACTTCCAGATGTTGGTCTGCCTGAAGTTCAGAAACCCTCAGAGCAAAGCATGAACGACATGTTTAAGCATCTCCTAACAGCTGAAGAAACATCAGCTCCACCACCTCCTCTACCTGGTTGTAGGTTTACTCCTCTTCCCTGCAGGTCTTTCAGTTGTTTGTAAACCAAGGAGCTGACTTCATATGTTGTCTTTATTAGGTTTCTAGCGTCTGTACTAAGTGAGGAGTTTACTGCCGGAGTGTCGGTCTGAGCCGTACCTGTGCAGGAAACGAACATTTCTCATTTGTCGATCCGAGCCGAGGACTTTATGAAACTTTTATCCAGCTCTAATTATATTCCCAGGGCTTTTACCATTTTCCCTATTAGCTTATCTAAAATCTAATTTCTAGAAGACGCCCTGCTTTATTACAATATAATGGATTAAGGGCATGAGTAAATCATTTTATGCAAAGCAAACAGAAGTAGAGGCCTAAAAGTTGAGCGCTTATGGATCAAGACTAGATTCTGAAGTGAAAACATAACGGAGTGACGGATCCTTAAGTCTCTTTAATGCCGTTAATCTGTTCTGGATGGAGTCGCTGCTGCTGTGTTTGTGGACCAAGGTCGTCTAAACTCCTGCAGCTGTGAAAACAAGATGGTGACCGATGTGATAGGACGGTAGAAAGATGGAGGTAAGTTTTCAGGAATGCTGTGTTTGCCTGCTACTGTCTGGTCCAAACGAGACATGAGCTTCACTGCTCAGGTTGCGGTTTTAAATATCTGCCCCTTATTTCAGAATTTTACCAAAACAAACCTCATCTGACTCTTATTAGTGATGATTGATTGATTTTTCTGCCTCCATTTTACTTGAAGGAATGGATTCAGGCTTAGATTAAAGGAATCAACGAGTCTGTTGCTTTGTCCACTTTTAATCTTTTCCTTTTCTCGGGTGTTTATGGGTAAACAGCTGTGATGCTGCTGCGTGATAAACATCTCATGGAGTTGCTCTTCTTACACACCGCCACGCCTCTGCCCTCCATCATTAAAGCTGTTCTGTCTCAAGCCCGTCTTGCATATCCAAACAGGACGTGCCGTGCTTATTGACCTGGCATGTCTCTGAGAGATTGTCGATTTGAATCTGTTTTTGTTTAACATGCTCCCCTGGCTCAGAGGCATTGTCAGCCAGCCTAAGCCAGCCGTCCTGATACCCAGGTGCATTTATCTGCTGCAGCTCTGATGCACAGACTCTGTGCCAAGTCAGGTGGAAAGCTGTGACAGGCAGCCAACAGGGCGAGGGAGCGTTTCAAAGGCAGTGTTAAAATTAACCAGCGTAATGAGGACATAAGTGACTTATAGGAGCCGCAGTCATCTCCTTCATTAAGGCTGATATTTATGAGCATCCATCACAGGTAGAGCTGCAGGCTCCACGGCTGCAGGCTTATGGAGCGTGAATTGTCACCTTGTTCCAATTATCTGCTACTTCTGAATGTGCCGAATGCATAAGCAGCGAGAGGAAAGGACACAGCACATCATCAGTGGAAAAATAAAGAGGCAAGGCCGAGTCGGAGGACTTTTCTATCCACCGCAGCAGCAATTAGCCGATTAGTGACAAAGGTTCTGGATGGAGGCGGATTTTATGGCCCAACTATGTTATGATTTGATGCTTTGAGTGATGGTAAGGAAGACTTATGGACAAACTGTTTCTTATCTAGTTGAGTTGAATTCCTAGCAGGTAGGCCTCTGTTTCAAGGGAGCATCGAATCATGTGACTTTCCTCGTCTACAAAAACAATAAAATAAAACGAAAGCTCCCAAGCGTCTCTCACTTCTCAGCAGAAAACTGAGAAACCAAAACAGCAGCTGATCTGCTTAAATGCCAAGACTGACAGAAAAAGAGCAGAAACTGCTGATTTTAACACCAATGGACAGAATGAACACAACCTGTGGCTCCTCTACACCGACTACCATCCACATAGATTCATTGTCATGCAGCTTGATTATCCTGTGTTGAAATGTCCTCTATCGTCTTTATATATTTTTTGGCTGTTTGGTAAAAGGTGTTTTCAAATTCACTTTTAATTATCTATTTTCAAAATTAGAAAAGAAAAATGTACTTTATTGAAAAGATTCTCCCAACTCTGCATAAAATCTAAAACATGATCATGATCTGTCTTGTTGCTGATTTTTGACTCAGTCTTGCCTGAATTATACTCGGAATATTTCAAAGTGTATGGATAGGATGGTAAAAATGACTACATGTGTGTTTTTCCTCCAGAAAAGAAACAACTTGACTAAAATTCAAAGGGTTGAAAAAAGGACATTCATTAAAAAATGTTCCAGATCTCTTCTGACCTTAATATGGGAGCTCTGAAAGTGGAAAAGTGTTTTTACAGCCTAAATTATTTCAGTTATTTGTTTTTTTTTTTCATCCATAGAGAACAAATATAAGATAAAGATATTTAGATTTTTTTTTTATGTGCAGCACTGAAAGGCAAGTCCTAAAAATTCATAATAAATTATTTAATACTTTTTTCTGTTCAGG
>JAUZNJ010030556.1:0-14715 GCA_034780135.1 Jordanella pulchra
CGAAATTTCGTTCTGTATGCACTCTGTGGATACAAAATGACAATAAAAAGTCTAAGTCTAAGTCTAAGTCTAAGTCAAAGGTGTTCAAAAAGTCTGAAAAAGATTGATCAAAGTCATATCAAAAGATTAGAATTCAGCACAATAAAAAGCAGCATTTCAAGAAATTAAAGAAGCGTTTGACCCAAGTATTAGCTTGATTAAATTTTTATTAAAATGTTTTCAAGTGCCTTCCATATCTCTGCTCTGTGTGCCTGACCTTCTCAAAACCTTGCCTATATAACTTGAGAAGGTCAGATCAGTCAACGAATGAGTGTTGTGTCCCAGAGCACTGCGGCAGTCTGAGCTCCATTTAAGAATGGTTAAAAATGTTGCACATCATGTCACATCGGACTAAAAGGGTAAACCAACTTTCTTCAAAAAGACTAATATGTATCCTTTCTTCCTACAAAAACACTTTAGAAAACTTTTCTTACTGAAGTGGGATTAATTCAATATGTTTTCAAAAGAAACACTTGCTATATTCCAGCATTATTAGCAGACCATATGTTTTTCCAGGTTTGGATGATTGTTTTAAAGGGGGAAAGGGATTTTCAGAACCCAGTATTTAAACGGACATTAGCTCTGCACTTTCCCACAGGGAAAGAGTTTGCAAATACACCTCAAGCTCTGTGCTCAGTAACAGAGCAGAAAGTCACTGAGAGGGTAAACACGTCTTTAAGCTCTAATTGTAACACTTCCTTTGGGTACTGAAGGCCAGAGGCTTTGACAGTCAGAAGAAAAGATGCTGGTTAATGACATCTAACATGCTAACAAGGAACAAAAACAGCAGGCAAACACAGAGCTGTGACCTAATAACTTTTTTGGATTTTGGCACAAAGAACTAGGAAGAACGACTCATAATTATTTTTCTCTTTTTTTCATTTTTCTGTTAGTTCAGTGTCTTTAAATATGTGAATTTTGTTTTTGTAGTTCCACGTGTATGAGCTCCAATCAATGAACAAGCTCTTTGGAAAATCAATACAATATAATACATTTCAATGAAGAAGCACAGTCGAAGGAAGGGCAAGCACACTCAAAAGTCAACAGTGAGACTCCTACATGATGCAACATGTGTGGCAAAGTCAGGCTGCAGAAATATGTTCCATGAAGTTCAACCCTCTGGTAATATTCAAACCATAATATTTTATACTTGTAAATGGAAGAGAGAAAGAGGAGTCTCAGTGAAACAGCATGAGCGTTCATTGTACACATGCATACATGTGTATTTCAGCATCTGTTTTAGTTCCAGAACCATCCACAAAACAGGCTAATAATGCTATTTCTCTACAAGTTGCGAGTCAATTTCAAAAGGTTGTGCCTGTGGCTGTTCTGCTATTTCAGGAACAGTTTGAAGCTGATCTCCCATCTGTTTTCGTTACTGCCAATGCCAAGGTGCATTAATCATCGTGCATTTACCATTCTGCCCATGTTTAACAATTTATTTGAGTCCCACAAGCACACAGATAGAATTAAGCTTTCACAGTTATGAGACCTAAGCATGCCAACAATAAAGAGAGGCATAAAAAATTTGTCAGATGAGGAAGAGCTGGTTGAAGTTTCGCTGTTTAACTTAATGGTTACGTTATTTTCTTGTTAGTGGAAAAGGTTAGGTATTGATTAATATCATAAAACACCCAACTATTACATTGGTATAGTGGAGTGTTTTTAGGCAGGAAAAAACACATTATAAATGAAATACAAAAAAGTTAGAGCTGCATTCAACAACTCAAAATATGTGTTCAATAAGAGCTATTTGTCATATCCTAAGTACAT
The DNA here is from genome assembly GCA_034780135.1 of Jordanella pulchra. Classification (NCBI taxonomy): domain Eukaryota; kingdom Metazoa; phylum Chordata; class Actinopteri; order Cyprinodontiformes; family Cyprinodontidae; genus Jordanella; species Jordanella pulchra. The sequence goes on from JAUZNJ010030556.1 coordinate 1,813, forward strand.
TGGGAAAAAACTAAACCGTTTTAGCAGATAATGAAAGTAGGTTTCATTAAGCCAATATTTCTGTAATCAATTTTTGTGTGTGTGTGCGCTTAATGATATATTTTATTTTTAATGTCAGATTTTCATAAGCTGTAAGTGAAAAATAATAACAACAGAACCAAAGGCATGAAAACATAGGTCTGTTTTTAATTAATCAGTAAGCTTTTCACACCTAAGCTAAGATAACACATAATGTAAACAATATGTCTTTTTTTACATTGTTCTTTTACACTTTTTTCAACAGTCTGATAGGATCTTTAGGTAAATTTAAGTGGTTACATTTGATTGAAATAATCCTAATTTATGATGGATCAAGTCTAGCAATTTGAGAGTTTTAGAGCAGCAAGTAATTTAATTCAGTCTTTGAAAGGCAGGTGTTCATTTGATAGCATCTCGATCAATTGCTCCATTAGTTAGAATCCATTGCAGCGTGCTATAGATGCAGAATTAAAGAGGAAACCACAGCGGAGAAGTTTAGAAGATGAGAGGAGGAGAGAAAACAGAGTAAGCAATTGAGGACTCAAGCCCTTTTATATCTAAATTGCAGGAGCAGCAGCCAGTTTGTCATTAAAATTTAAAAAGGCATAAGCACTGATTTGGAAAAAAGAGCCCAAAGAGACATGAACTACCACAGACAAAGTCAGAGAGGCATTTATCTGAAAGATTGTTTTATTTCCTTCTCTCACCAGACTTATGGTGCCTTGCAAAATAATTAACATCCTCAAACTTTTTCATATGTTGTTAATTTTCATCTACAGACTCCAATGTAGGCATTTTAACCTCACTGCAACAGTGCAATCAGAGGGCTTTTCAATCCATCATCTGTAAATCAAGTTGCAGAACAGCAAACATATTAATATAAGTCATTGCATTTGCACTGACAGGTTGGGCAAGTGGAGCAGATAATGCATTAGGAAGCAGCAAAGAGGCCCATAGTATCACTAGGGGAGATGCAGAAATGCACAGCTCAGGAGAAACCTTCAACAATTATTCATGATATCTTCCAACAGGAAGAACTTTTAAACTTGATTTTAATTAACTATTTGTGAGGAGCAATATAAAAAATGACAAATACGACCAATCTTTCACCAAACTTTCAACCAAGTGTCATCTCTCTAAAAGCTAGTTCTTTAGCAACCTGTAGGTTCAAAATTTTATCACAGACACAACCCCATGGTCAGAATATTACCGGTCCTTTATCATTTCATTATTAAAGACCCATATTTATTGTCAGTGCCCGAGGATATGTTTATTCCGTGCTTCATCTTTGTTGACTCTTAATTCAGTACGAGAGCAGGACTTGAGCTCTGCTATTACTTATACTTAGTCGGACAATATGCTTCTCTGGGTAAGTAATTTTTTAATGTGTGCCAAACATAGACTTTTTCAATATAAGATTTTGCGTTGTGTTTAGATGACAAAAGCAAGACTTTTCCAAGTGCATCCTAATGTAATTCCTGCCAGTGACCACTGCCACCAAGCACCTGCTTCACTTTTTCATAACTTTTTGGGTCTTGTCCATTGGGGCACTCACCAAGTATTTCTATAAGCTGACTGTCTCTATTGTTTTTATTTTGGATATTAATTTGAATTTGCGCTTCCGTTGTTAAGTACACTCAACAAAATTTCATTCTCATTAATGAGAACTGATCTAGATTATAGTTATTTTTGTATAGAAATAAACTGATATTTTATATGCAAAAATCTCTTTTATGTTTCCTTTTTAATTTATACTGTATTTTACAGCACTTTTTTCACTTGTCCATCAGTACGTGAGATTTACTTGCTTTAAAAAAAAACTTTATAATGTGCTGAATTCTGTTTATTATTTTGAATTGAAGGCTTAATAAAAAAGAAGAAAAAACATTAATTCGATAAAATTCTCAACTCTTAAGGATAAAATTTGGTTCTCAAACATAAAATACATGCTAAACTGTGATATCCTTGCATTATTTTATTGATAGTAGCTTTCAACAATTTTGATTAGTTTCTTTTTATGCGTTTAAGCCAAAGCTACAGGTGGCCACGTTGACAACAAAGGTAAAGAACACTGTCCACTCAGACTCTATATCTGAAGCCTCCCCTTGAATTTGAAAGAAGCAGTTTTGGAGGTGAGAGAAAAATATTTCCTGACCAAGGCATTGTTAATTGTTTGGGCCTGCTGAGTCTGTCTCACTCTCTACACTTCCAGGGTTTCTTAACAACTGCCAGGTGGTGATGGGTGGACAGCTCCACCCCTCTATCCCTTCGAATTTCCAAGAATTCTGGTTGATGGTCAGAAGATATAACCACAAAGTCAATCATAGACACCCCCCTCCTAGGATGTCCTGATGCAAAGTGCACTAATGAAGTGGTTTTCAACACACCTCAATTGATAGGAGATTAAGTGGGTTTGCTGAAATGCAATCATATAAATTGTGTGTTTTGAAGCAGGGAAACATTTAAAACATGCAAGAAAGTATGCTTTGAGAAACATGATTGAAAAGCACTGCATTAATGGATGCCCTTATGTTTAAACATGGCGATCACTATGGACAATCAACAGAAGTCGAATATGAAATATGACTCTGCTTTAGAGCTGGTGGTCTGTTTCTCCCCAACATGTCCCTTTTTAGCCCCCTACCTCTCCCTATAGGCCACTCCAGAAAACAAAAGAATCCAGCCACTACATCAAACATGTAAATGGTGATATCATCAGGTATGTGGATGATGATTTCCAGCAGGGACTGGAATACTGGTCAGAGTTTAGAGAAAAATAAACTTAGCTACATGTGTATTTTTGAAAATTTGAAAATCTTGATAAAATTCCAAATTTTTATTACTCATTTTATAAAGTAAAACTCAATACAAAGATTCATTGCAGATAGAGTGACATACTTCAACCGTTTTCTTGTATTTTGATTTTTGGAGCTTACAAATAATAAAAATCAGAAGACTTGAGAAATTTGATTACATAAGATCAAAAAGAAAGGATATTTTGAAACAGAAGTTTTCGGCCTCCAACAATGTTTTATGCTTCTAAGGGTTAGTCCTTGGTTGGGCACCATTTGAATTATTTGCTGTAACACTTTGGCATGGAGTGGATCAGCCTCCATGCTATATGTAATGGAAGCCCAGCTTTGATTGCAGTCTATGGATCACCTGCATTGTTAGGTCTGGTGTTTTTCATCTTCCTTTCAACAATACTGAAAGATTATCTACAGCAGGGATGGGAAACTGCATTCATTGGGGACTATTGGGGACTTTTCAACCAGTACCAAGTCCTATACACTTTAATCAAAGGAGGGAAATTTTTTTTCTAAGATAAATAGGCAAAGCTGTACGTTTCTAGATTTCTATCACTGTGCTTGTGCTAATAATTACTGAATGCAAACACGTGTCACATTTTTCAGAGGGGTTTTTTTGTTGTATATTTCTTAAAGGGTCTATACCTTGAAAATGCAACTTTTTGAGCTTTTAACTATGTTACACTTATATTTTTTCATCAAAATCATGTCGAAAGTGCTATTTGTTTGATTCATACATGTTTGAATAATTCTCTTGAATTTCTCTGAGCAACAGCCCCCTCCTGTCCTTGCAAAACGAGTGGCAATCACCATTCTACATGACATAGTGATTACCCACCCTCTCGAGGAAGCACCTACCCTAATTATGCAGCACCTGCCCAGTAAACGACACTTCTGCTTGGTGATGTGAGGCAGGACACAAATAATTCTGCTCCAAATTAAGACAAAATAGTTCTTAGAGCCCCTAATCTACAATATATAACCACAGTTGAATTTAGAAGGCTTAAAAAAGCATGATATATAACCTTTAAAGCAACACCGTGTCAATTTAAGCAACTGGGGTGCTAGATTTCTAATTTCTCATTTAGCACAAGGTAAAAATGGCAGAGAAAATGCAATCAGAAATCCACATCTAGCATTGCCTGTAATGGCTCACCCCGCTGAGTTTGCTCTTCTCTGTCCTGCTGAGTTCTGCTTTCAGATGGTTGTTCAAGTTTAAGGGGGATGAAGGTGGTGGGGGGTGGCTTTGAACAGTGCATTGGTCGGAGTGGATGGAGCTTAGAGCAGTTTCCACTTTCAACTCTTTCTAGCTATCCAAAATTGCTCGCTGTAAGTTTAATGGAAGATGAAACTGCTGTAAAGAGTCACTTTGAGTCACATGACTTATTAAGCTGTGAATTCGACCTTCTCGAGTTTTTGACAAGGGCAGCAACTAAGGAGCCTCAATACAAGCCAAGTGTTGCGTATTATCCTGAAAAATAATTTAATATACAGTTGTGCTTGAAAGTTTACACACCCTCCCATTAAAGTAAATGATAAATTCACACTATTCATTCAAATAACACAAAACTGAAAAAGTAATAACAAATGAAAATATATTTAACTGTAATTTAGAAAAATATTACATTGATTTTGAATTACTGTTTCAAAAATAATTCTAAAAAACATGATTCATGATTTTCATTTTGTAATTTTTTATATAACCTTTCTCAATTTCAATATCCTTTACTGGCAGCTGATTGTTATGTAAACTTTCAAGCACAAGTGTATAAGCTAAAGCTTGGCTCAAAAATGTGGGTTTCTTTTAAACCTCTGTATTTCTTTTTTTTTTTTACAAATATGTAATATCTGTACACTTTTTAAAGGCAATGTGTCTGTCAATGTATAACCTCTAAAAAGTAAATGATCATCTCACCATATCCTGTCAGTTAAAGCTACAGCTGTTTGTTTACATTGGGAAAACAATGGTCAGCATGAGTAAAAATCACTTAATGTCAACCATAAAACACATGGTGACAGATACAAATGACTTCATTTAGCCCTACAGATCAAAACAGCAAAAAAATCTCTGGAGAGCACTGTACCTGTCTGGGTGTTCTTTCTGATTTACTTCTGCACCACTCCCAATCCGTCAGCTCAATTTTCCTGCACTCCTCATGTGACAGTCTCCTCTCTGGTCCGTCGAAAACTGATGATGAGTCGTTGAGAGTGTTATCCTTTTCCCGAAGATGAGAAGACAAAGAGGGAACGCAGTGGAATTCCTCATCCTTGTGGTTCTCATGGGGAAGCACAGGACGATCGGCCGCTGCCCCCACTACACTGGCTGTGGCCTCTAAAAACAGGCCTGCATGAGAGGAGCTGTCCACGGAGAGTGGGGTGCTGAAATCAAAACTGGGACTCAGTCTTGATAGTCCACCAGGTTCCAGTGCACTAAGGCGTGTACTTGGGAAGTCACAATTAAAAAGGCTATGATAAGATGGTTTCTCTGTAGGAGGGCTGCTTAGAAACTTGGTGGCATGTGACAGCTTATACACTCCATAGCCTTGTTGCAATGAAAGGCTGAACTCTAATTTTCTTTTCATGCCTATGAGGAAGACAAACAGAAAATATAAACTAACTCTTTGACCACAATAGTACAAACTAAAGATTTCTTTTAATGAAGTTTATTTTTATAAGTACATAGTTTTATCCTAATGAAGCATTCATGATTGTATATGGCTACTAAGTTTGCTTCTTTCTACCTGATTGCTCCTGCTTTAGGTCCCGCTTGCAGTTAATGAAGCACCCACACGGCATATGGATCCAGCGCTCAGACAGCACGAATAGGGGAGTGACCGCAGGTGCAAGTAGAGTCAAAAAGAAGCTCAGAGTCTCCAGAGAAGAGCTGCGCGCATTTGCTGCATGACGTATGAGGACCAAAGTCTGTGAAAGAAAGAGGATGAGAATAGTTCATCTAGAAGTGGGTTATTCAAAATGCATGAGGAGGTGGAAGGTAAGGCAACACATGAATGTTAAAAAAATGACACACAACCTTCATCAACAATTTTATTGTATTTTAAACTGCTGCCTGAAACAAAAACATATTATTCACATATTAATTTATTAATTCTGTTTAACTTTAAAATGATGGACATTTAATAAAGTGTTGATTTTGAAAAGATTATGCATTTCCTCACATAAATTTTAACAAAGGACATTGTATTTGTTTTGTTACTTGGAACCACTGTCTAATCTCTACCTGTGAACATTAGCGTCTTCAGGCGGCATCACAAGAAAAAAAGGGTTGGACACTGTCTATCTTTAAAGTTGAGCAAGCAGTGGAAGAGACATGGGGCTCACTCATTTACCTGGTGAAAAACTGGTGTGCATCGTGACTAAGAGGACCTCATTAACTTTAACCAACCATGGCTAGATGAGGCCGAGCAAGCTAGTAGTGGTGCTAGTGTTTCTTGAAAGCCGCGATTCCAAACACTAAACCATTTCTGCCTTAACTTAGGATAGTGACCCAAAACAGGTCAGCTAATTGCACTGCACTATTGTGGTTTAAACAAATATTATAAACTTTTACTAAAAATATTTTTAAAATAACCTTTTTATTCGACCCTTTATGACTAAAACATCATTTGATGAGCAGACTGACACCTCAGTAGTTTGGTGCCAATGCATCTGTAAGCCTGTAGCCTATTTTCCTGAATGTACTTCAGGTCAGAAGTTTCCGTGCTGTTCAACGGATGTGATGTGTAGGGCATCCATGTTAAATGGGTCAGACCTAGCAAACAATCAAAGTGTTATGTTTAAGATGGATTTTGTGGATAGTCAGAAGCAACCAACATACAGCTCAACTCAGAGACCAATGACAACTCACAGTCTATTGACAGAGGCATTTAACCATGCACCCACACACGCACACTCTCACCTAAGGGCCAAATTCTAGAGACGCCAACTACCTAACAGCTGTTTTTGCACTTTGGAAAATATTGGAATAGCTGGAGAGAGTCAAAATATGCACGGGAGAACATTGAAACTCCATGCAGACAGACCCTGTAGGCTGGGAATTGAAGTCAAGGACCTTCTTGCTGCAAGGCAACTGTGGTACAATCCGGTCCACCTCGCAAGCCTAAATCAATAATTTGACTGAACTCCAATCCAGAATTGATTCTGACATTCTGAGGGATGCAGACAGAGGAGAAGATTTAGCCTCTCACAACGAGTCAAGTAAGGTTGGGGGTAGGGCAGACCTTTTTTTAAATGTTAAAGGTTGGGTTACAGTGTATATTCTGACTTTTCTCCGGTGGTCCTTGTTTCAAATGGGTAAAACAAAATTCTAATCACTACTTTGCAATGTCGACTGATATGAACCTCTTGTATGGTGATACATTTTTTACCCATATTGCATAGCCCTAGCCGATGTCCCTCCTTTTTTCCAACAGATTTGATCAGAGCTTGCTAACTTATTGCAACTTGTTTTAAGGTTAGGGTTCTTGAATTTTGATTTAAAATGTTGTGTCTGCTGTCTCTTTCACTGAAGGTTACAGCCACATCTAGTCCCTGATTGGATTTCATGACACAAATGTAGACAAAAGCTCAGATTTTTTAACTCCTTATAATTTTGCTTTGTGTATTTTACTGAATATGCCAAAATCATGCCATTCACCTCACTAAATACAACACCTTCGTCTCATTCTGCTTTGCTCCAGAGCTGCCCTCTACAAAGAGATAACATAAAAATCCTTCACTTCAGCTGCCAAATTTGCATGTGAAAGTACCTTAAGTGGCAAATGGCTATTTAGAGCCACAGGTTTTCTTTCTTCATTGTTGTGTATGTTGCCATGCATTCTCTAAGCATATGAAGATACACTAGTAAAATATATTTAAAACTCCAGCATTGCTTAATCTTGAACTCTTTATAGATACCTAACCTGGCAAACTATAGTGACTTACACAAGGCATAACTCAGTATAAGGGTCAATACTATCCATAATACAACAGCTATTTCTGTAGCCCTAAGAGGCAAGATGTGTTAGTAATGGCTTTGAAATCAGGGTCTACCTGCTCCTTCCAGACTGATTTGGCGTGGACACTGCTTAAGTCCAGCTGGCTGATCAGGCTAAAAGATGCCCTGTCTGAATTGTTGAAGCTTCAGTTTCCAGAGCAAGCTGAATGGTTCAAGCGGCTCCAGCAGCATGGCAGCCTGTTCTTTTATCTGCTTGATTAAGGTAATACATTTTTTGACAACTTGGAGGAACTGTCAGACAGCGTATGATCATGAAACGTTTATTTCCAGGTAAAAGGAATATCATAAAAAACAATAACTAATAATTAAATATTAACACCATAAAAAACAGGCATAAAGAATCTTGCAGAGCCTGCCCCATGTGTTGTTCTCACATTGCAAACTACTACATTCAGTTAAAAAAATAGTTACTTGTCGCAATCCTTTTAAAAGATAATTTTTCCTAATGTCCAACTCATTTATATATAAAGTCTGACCATCTTCAGTATTTCGTCACATGGTTGAAAGAAATAGTTTCCTAGTTATTTTATATCTGTGGTTCTCTTGTTAATTACTTTTTAGATCAATTTAGATCACTTTTTGGCTTTTTAAAGCTTGTTATACATGTACAGTATTCATAAACTTGCAATGATATTATCCCTTACTTCAATGCTTACTATAGCAGTTTTATTTCCTTATCAGTCTGTCTTAACATGATTTGGGTTTTTTGTGTGTTTTGTATTGTAATTTATCTTTATTTTCTTGCTTTCACTGTACGTACACCAACAAAAAAAAATCCCCCAGGGGGCAATAAATCATACCTCATAAACGCTGTAATTATGCGGAAGAACACTGTCATTTTCACTCTTCACCACAGCGTATATACTCAAATGGTGCAGGATAAACAACGCATATACTGGCAAGACATTACAAAAATGTACTTAATTTCTATGCATTTTGAGACATTCAAAATGTTATACATATGCCAAAATGCAAAATAAAATAAAGAACACTCTATAATAATTATATCTGATTTTTCTTTAGATGGAAAGCACTAAAAGATCACTATATGAAAGAAAAAAAATGCTTTTTTCTACTTATGCTATTTTTTTATAAAGATTTTAAACTGTATCAACTTCTCAAATGCTTACAGGCTTTTTTCAACACACGAATAACATTAATATATGCATTGAATGCTCTACTAAAACCTGTAAAACACTTTTTTCCTTTTACAAAAGAAAGTTAATTATTTGCAAATAATATTTTGCCCCACCAACTGTTCCACTTAAAAGCAATATGCTGTAATCCTTTATGTAAGACTGGTTAAAACATAATCTTATAATGTAATATTTTTAAAAAATTCTAATTAAACAAAAGTATTACTTAACTTACTTATTGTAAGTTAAGTAATACTGGATTACTCTGCAGGTTAAATTGAAATTGTGTTGTTTGATACCTCTGGGTCTACAGCAAGGAAAGGTCATTATTCTAAGTCGGTGGTTGATTTTATTATTATTCTGCAATCTAGGATATTCCTAAATTCCTAAAATTAATGTTTTATAATCATTGTGCTATTACAATATGTCTGTACTACAGCATATTGTAAATGAAACTAAGTGTTTCAAAGAGATTACTGGCAAATTAAAAGTTAATAAATAAAAAAATGTAAAGAACTGCTGACTGTGCAGAAAAATGGGAATTATAGGGAAAAATCATGGGGAAACAGAATCATAAAGACTAAGGAACAATTTCGAGTGGAGAGGTATAAAGTTGTTACCATGCAAGCAAGATGAATTGTCACAAGATTTGTAATTTCACAACCTACCAAAAATACATCTTGCCAGGTGCCACATTTGGCATTGGTACAGAAATGTTCACACAAATGAAATGCAGGAACATGTATGACGTCCCCACTTCAACTAAAGGTGGAAAGGGGGAGCAAAACAAGCATGGCTGCAATGGTTTTATTTGGAATATCCTCTATTTTGGGGAAAACAAGCAAAATGAAGCAATATTGGCCTTTGTGGATTGGAAGATGTTTGCACATTTCTCCTGACCAAATTTGGTTAAATTTTCAATCATCAGTTAACTCCGCTAGTTGTAAAACAAATCAATCTCCTACTGCTGCTGTGATTGGCTAAAAACTCAATCAGCCCAAAGAATTGAACTGAATGTAACTCCCTTTTATGAACACTTCTGAAAGAAGCTTTCACAGATTGATATGTGTATAAATTTTAAATTGCACTCCACATATAAATCTAGCTTAATAGCAGGTTAATAAAGTTGTGGAGTGGTATAAAACATGGTTAAAACTAAATGATTAAAATCAGTACATAAACTTTTAAAGAGTCTCATTTCATACTGCATAATATATGTAGAAAATTAAATGAATATGGCACAACTTAAAACCTACCAAGACATGGGTGTCCATCCTATAGGGCAAAGAGATTATCAATCAGAAAAGCAGCTGAGGGGCTCATGGTAACAAATTTGGCCATTACATACAAGTGCAAAAATCTGTGATGATGTCCAATACCATGCACCCTTTGTATTTTGTTCTAAACCAAGGACTAAGCACAGCAAACAAGTGGAAAAACATTATTTTGGTTAGAATAGACCCCCAAACAATTACTGGCCTTCATACAAAATGCTCCTAGAATGTAAACATCACAGCACACTGACTTGTCACAATAATTACAGATTTTTGTAACTATCAAATACCGAATATTCATATTAGTGTTCTCCTTGAATTATACATAAATAAATAAGCAGAAAAATAGTTACCTCTATACAATATCTATCCTCTAGGGCTTTTCCAACTGAATCAGCTCAGTGAACTCAACACTTTTTAGATTTTTCTTTGGTAATAATTGACCTTTATAAGTATAAAATTGTGTTGAATTGATACAATATCCTGTGCAAAAACACAGATAGTTTGTGGATAATGTGAAAATGTTAAAAAGTTTTAAACGTTCTTTTGACAAGCATTGTACTTCTTGGTACACCAGGTGCTGAAATAAATTGTTATTCTTTTATTTTTATTCTGCTTACCATCATAGGCATCCATAAAATCACTCGAAGAACAGCCAGAATCATGGAGAAGCGCTTCTGCGCGAACACAACAGGTGTATCCCCAACTGAAGCTTCCCTCCGCCCACTGCCAGACACAGGGGAAAGACCGCTGTTTTCTTTCTGCCTGACTCCTGTCCCACACGAACTCGGGCTCATTTCGTTATACGCACCAAAACTTCTGTCCAGGCTGTCCCGAGAGAAGGACGGGAGCTCGCAGAGAGGAGCAGTGCCGCTCAGTCCTCTCGCCATGTCCAGATAGCTCGAGTAGAGTAACGTCCTCTGGGGCTCTCTGGAGCACAGCAACTGATACGTGAGGGGAATAAAGAAAACCAAAAATCCGCAAAAACAGAGGAGATACAACGAGAAGAGCAGCACGGTGTAAAAGCTGTCGCTCTCCGGGAAACAGCCCAGAGAGGCTGGGGTGAAGCTGCCCCATCCGCACACAGGCAGTAAGCTGACGGTCAGGCTCAACGCCCACACACCGCCGATAGCCCACAAGACTCTCAGCGGCCGGCGTGAGGACTGGAGCACCCCGAATCTCTTGGTGACATAAAAAGTGTAAGCTGCTATTAAGCAAGCCTTCATGTTGCTGGAAACCCCTTGAAACACATAGAGAAGTCCGGACAGAGTGCACAGGCTGCCCGACCCTTCACCCCGACGGGTCTCCCACTGCAGGAGCATGAAAAGGGAAAGGGGAATCACGCTCAGCAGGTCATCCACCGACATGGAAGCCACTATGACACACAGAGAGGTTTTCCTCCTCATTCGAAGGAGCGAAAGGAGCGAGTACACGCCTCCAACTAAGGTGGCGGCAGCTATGGTTACGCACAAGCCGAAGAGCAGGAGCTGGATCCGTCTCTTCATCCCGGAGTGGTCCGCTGTGTCAGGGCTGGGCGTGAAAAGATGGCTCTGGTTGGGCGCAGGGGAGCTTTCGTGCGTCGTTGACATTTTAGTTGATTTACTTTGGACTCTTAGAAATAGATCAGCTTTAAAGTTTGATAAGCTGCAACACATGTACCTTGTTAAAAAAAAAAAAAATCAAAAATCACAGTGGCGGCGGTGGGAGGAAGGTTAGAGAGCGCACCATCCCTCTGGTTTCTATCTGGGATTGCGCGCTTACCCAAACCTTTCCCCGTTCCCTGTGTTCTGCTGGTTACCCTGTCGGCTGGCGGGAAGGCAGGCACTTGTGTCAGCTCACACAGCGTAACCGGAGCATCTCTGGTTTCCAGCAGCCGATTTACGCGCTGTCGTCATCACCGTTTCCTCTCACGGCAGTCATTAGGAGGGTTGAGCCTAACGCAGCCCACTACCAGCGTGGAAACGGTGCATTGGACAACTGTTTCGTTTATGCCCCCTGGCAGGAGTCATTTTTAGGGGTCAGTCCAATACTGATACTCCAAGCTGGCAGAGATTTATTGTGCTTCATCTGCATACTAATGAAAGGAATACAGGCGTTTTATTTTTGGACATGAATAAATGAAAAGGTTTGGTGTTTTCAAGGAGGCAAACACTTTGTGTGTTCTTAAGCTAAGGAGACATGTTTCCTCCAAGGTCTTTTGTGTTTAACCTCACTGAATAAACACTTTCTATAACTACATTTGTTGTTACAGCTGCAAATTTTCAGTTATATTTTTCTCCCAACGTTGTTTTTGGCCAATAACGGTCTGGTGCATTCTGCCCTCAAACTTATTCAGATTAAGTGAAGAACACGTAAACCTTTTTTATATGTTATTTTTGCAGTATATTCTTATTTAAGACTTTGACTTGGTCATTCAAACATGCACATATGTTTTGATCTAAAATGCTCCATTGCACGTCTAGCTGGACTGAAGAGTACTGTATTTACTATATATTTTTATCACTCCTTCAGTGTTATAAAAAAGTATCCCCACTGCACTGATGCTGTTGCCTGCATGTCTCACCATTTGCAGTTTTTACACTCAAAAAAATGAAACATTGACTTTAATTAAAATAATTTTGTCAACAGGTTCCACAAAAGTGTTTTATGTTAGT
>JAUZNJ010030557.1:0-14715 GCA_034780135.1 Jordanella pulchra
TGAATTCAACAGTAATGATACCATAGAAAAACTGTAATATACTGGCAACACAGCTGCCAGTAGTCTACTGTAAATCTGACAAAAACAGCAATGTGCTGTAATCAAAAGATGTCTTTTGTCACAGTAATATACTGTAAAGTTGATTACAGTAAGGGTACTGTATAATTAACAGTAAAATGCTGGCAGCAGGCTTGCCAGCATTTTACTGTAAAAATACAGGGCAGTTTGTTACAGTGCATGGTTATTAATTTAAAATCTGGTCATGTCTTGCATGCCAGTTGTCTCAAGTCCTGGCTAAATAAACACTGGGCCTCATGCAACAACATGCTCGTAAGTTTCTTTTACTTTTTCTCCTACTGTTGGCTCCTAAAAGTTGGACACATCAGATTCAAGAAAAGTTCTTCATAACTTCAAATAGTTATAAATGGACTATCGTAAATGTGTGTTTCTCAGCTTTTTTTTTTTTTTTAACTGGAGACATTTTTTAATGGCAGTTAAGATATTTTGCCAAGTATTGCATGTAATGCATATCATAAGATAAGTTTAAGATGGGAAAACTGCATTAACTTAGCACATCTGGAAAACTGGATTCTGTATCCTGGATTCTGTATTTCCCTGTCTGTCACATGCACAACTCATCCATTGTAATTACTGAAAATCTCAAGTAATACAGACTGACCCTGGTGAATTTATGCTGCAACATTAGTTTGATTAATAAAGCATGTCTGAATCAATTAAAGCAAATATGTTGAAAACATTATTATTTCAACCTTCAAAGTAAATCTAACATAATAAATTTAAATGCAGTTCTCATTTATTAATAGTTAATTCAAACACTTTAAATATTCATATTTATTCATGTAGCATTACTACATTGGAGTGCTGTTAACAGCTCTTACAGTTAAGCCAAGAATTATTAATTATACCACGTGAAGAGATGGATTTAACCATTTCTATTCAACTAAAACGTATATATACGTAGTATTTGAAATGGGACAGGCTTACCTTTGCTTGTCTTTATTTACATTATATATTTATATCTATATATTTATATCTATATATATATATATATTGAGCTTCTTTCACAGATTCTCTCTTGCAATCATGTATGAACTCTGGTTGCATAGGTATGCAAGGGGTATGAACAAAATTGGACTACGCAGCATGTGTAGGTCAAATAAATAATAGCTATCAAATTTAAGGATTACTGAAAACATGGTGGACAGAGCTTTATTTGCAAGCACAGCTCAAAGATGTTTTCTGTAGATGAAAGGGAAGGAATGGAGGAATGAAGGAGTCAGGTAGGGCATAAGTAAGTACTGTATAGCGGTAAAGAAAGGCACATAATGGGAACAAGTAAAGACTTAGGGAAGGACATGAGAAACAAGGAAAAGAGGAAATTAAGGACGGTAGTAAGGAATGAATGAAAGAATGGCAAGAATTAAATAAATAGCAGAAAAATGAAGGACATCTTAAAAGGACTTGATATTCAGAGCATAGAATAAGATAAAAAGAAATGCAAATATTTTTAAACATTTTTGTTATTTTTGCATATTTATCTAGACCTAGAAAATATGGACTGATCCAGTCAATTACCTATATCTATAAAACACATAACACAAGGTTACTCTCTGCATGAGGGTTTGCAGTTGTGAATGAACTGATTGTTATGGTGAACTGATTAATTAGAAAAAAATAGGCAATGAGTTTGAATCTGAATGTGTTTGTGTGTGAGTCTGTCTCTGTGTGTTCAGGCTTGTTACCCTGCCTGGAAGACGATCATTAGTGAGTCAAATACCAGCACAAATGGTCACCCGAGATAATGGCTGACATTTATCTACGTCTGAATTCAATCCAAATCACTGCAAAACACTCAGACTGCTAGAGAGCTGAAGCCTGACGAGTGAAAAAAAAAAACCCACTAAAAATAAAAAAACAACTTGGAGAAAGAAATGGAGCGGAAAAACTCAAGTTGAGGTATGAAGCTGTTTCTCTGGCAGGATCCCAGATGGATTACAACTACCCCAGAGAACACAAAGTATTCCTAACAGAGGAACAATCGTTTCTGAAGAAGCAGCGAAAAGGAAGGAAACACAGTGAAAGCTTGTTGCGTAACATTTTAACACTCACCCACTTTAGTGTGATCAATCAGGCGCCCGTGCACAGTCCATCCCTCTGCCCCCACATCTGTTACTGCGAGTGCTGTCCACATAACAGGCGGCTGTCAATTTCGCCTGCTTTTTATTGACTCATCCTCCAGGCCATGGACTGCTTTGGATCACAATTAACATTTTTTATGAATACATTTTCATGAATATATTAGCTTCTCCTCCCCGCTGCCGCCGCCACCCACCACATACACACACAGATCCACATTTGGTGGAGTGTTGTTTCTCACAGTTAATCAGTGGCCAGATAAATCAGAGGCCATATTTGCCGTCCATCTGCTGGGAAGGTGCAGGCGCCATTCAGACATGCTGGACAATAACAGGAAGTGAGGAGACAGCTCGCAGACGTTGCAGGCATCACACTTCACAGCTCACCATGTTCTGTCAATACAGATGTCAGGCCAAGAAGGTTTTTTTTTCTGTCGAAGCACAGAGTAAGTTTAAGTTTTGGTTCTTCTCTTAGGAACTTTATACCAAAGGCTTAGAACCATTACCAGGTAGTTTTCTGCTGTCTTCTGGTTGTTTTGAAGTTTTTCAGGAATTGTCACATGTGCCTCCGAATTAGGATGGCCGGAACAAAAAGCGTTTATCACCTTCAGGGAGCAAAGCCTGAGGTTTAAATCAAGGATTAATTTTTTTTTATTATCATTATTATTTATCAATAACCCTTTGTTTAAATAGGAAAGCCACAAATGAGATTAATAATCTCTTTTTTCAAAACAGTTTTGGCAAAAACAAAAGAAAAAGAGATAGATAAAATAAATAAATAAATAAATAAATAAGCTTTTAGCATTATATGTAAAACATTTGTAGAAATTTACATAAAACAGATTAAAAAACTCTGGTCATCAATAAGACTATAAATTCAGCTTTAATATCACCCAGGGGAATCTTACAAGATACAAAGACATTTCGAAGTGTGCCATGCTTTGGGGTCTCGGTAGGCAGAAGAGTTTTTCTAAGTTTGGATTGGATATTTGGGACAGAGAGCAAGTAATGATTATTGGAACAGAAGAGTATTCCTTGAAGCTCTTCTGTATTACCATTTCACACAAATAGATTGTAAGAAGAGCTAAAATTATCTTATTAAAGTGCAGAAATGATGGAGCCTGTGGGTAAAGACCGAAGGAGGTCGAAGCCTTAGGATTTCTAAAATAGTCTGACTCTGAAAAGCAAAAAGGTTAGAAATTGCATTGTTTTGTCACTGCTTTTCTTTGGCGTCTCGCAGACAGCTGTGAAGAAACTGCCTCAATTCCTCATATGTGTTGCTAGAAAAAGATTGACATTTTTCACTGTTAGAAGATCAATTTTATATATATATATATATGTATATCCCAAGGATTTACTTTCTTTCAGTGTCAAACAAATTTGACGCTGAAAGTTATTTAAATTGTGAACAAAAAATGATCAAAGAGTCCCTATAAATAGTGAAATAGTTCAATACTTATTTCCAAATTAAAATCTGTAATTCAGATAACAGAATCAGCATTGTTAGCTTTTATTCTATACAATGTTTGTAGAATTATCAGGCAAATTAGTATTTTGATCGCATCATTCCATTCATACTGTACATGTAGTCCTACTATAAGCTGTATGGGCCTGAAAGCCAACTACCTACTAGGTAAATCAGGTGGGGTGCATCTCTGTAATGAGAAGGGGTGTGGTCTAATGACATTGGCACCCTATATAATACCCCTCGTAAAATGTGAGATCTACAGGGAGGGAGAACAGTCCACCCCTCTGTTAAGAGTCTCTAGGAGGCTTTGGTGCTGCAGAAATGTTGATCATAAACAGATGAAGCAACTGACAGAATCAATGGATGGAGGATTTTGAGTGACATCATTAAGAAGGGTGGCTATATTGGTCAATAATTTGTTTTTGGTTTTGTTTTTGAATGTCAGAAATGTTTATTTCTACATTATATGTTGTTATATTTGTTTACCTGGTAAAAATAAACAAATGAGAGATGGGTATATACAGCATCTGTTTTTTATTAGATTGCCTAATAGTTCTGCACAGCAATAGTTACCTGCACAAACAGATATCCTCCTAAGATACCCAAATCTATAAAAAAACAGACCCCAACTTCCAAAAATATTAAGCTTTGATATTTATGAGTCTTTCGGGTTGATTGAGAACACAGTTACTGTTCAATAATAAAAATAATCCTCTTAAATAAAACTTGCCCAATAAATCTGAACACACTGTAGACAGATATCTTTCCATACTATCAAAAATTTCCTGAAAGAGAACATTTTGTTGTATTTACTGCTCAATAATTCAGAAATTATCCAGCTGCTTGACAAATATTAATTCATGCAGATGACATTTCCTAATAATCTTCTTTGTGGTGATGAAACGATGGCTTACAAATAAAAAAAAAGAAATTGAAATTAAACAATCTCTGAGTCTGAATGAAGCCTCACTGTTAAAACTAGGATGGGGTTTCACAGGTAAACAGTTTGAAGCTGGTACAAAAAAAAAGACCCAAACAGTCACAGTGTGCTTTGTTATTCCAGATGGCTTTATGGGTCATGAAAGAGTGATTCACACGTTGCATTAAAAGTCGCCGTCTGAGCGCTTCTCTCCTTAAAAACCAGGAAGCATCCCATCAATTATTTGCTAAGCAGCCATACTGAAGATCTCACTTTGAACAGTGTGTGGGGACAGCAGCCCTGTCAGCATGATGATCGATGCACTGGAGGCTCACGCTGCCCCCAGCACGCCTCTCTGAGGGTCGGCAGCTGTACAAAGACCGAGCTGTCTCTGTGTGTCTGCGTTAGTCAGAGAGACTGGCATGCACACCTCCAAATCCCAGGGATGTTGGCACATGCTCTGCTGTTAGCACGCAAACCTACATTTCAACCGTTTAAAAACGCAATTTAAAGGACATGACAATAAGGGTCTTCTTCCAGGGGTTTTTCCATCCCAACACAAATATAAATGACAGAAACTAACTAATATTCTTCAGTTTGGATAAGTACAGGAAATACAACATTTTGTGAATTTATGTTCTGACTTAAGAATGATATTTAGACACCAGTTGAAGATCAAATAAATCCACTCATTTTTGCTTCTAAACTGTATACATGGACGGCTTATAGTCCTGTCTGCATTTCCGTACATTATTTTTACAACATACTGTGTATTTGTTGAAATCCTGCTTTTATATTTAAAACGGTTAAAGCCCACTTCATGTTTAGTGAGTGTAATATGTTTAAATTTTAAATTAGCATATTTCAATAGATATTGTGTTGACACCCAGAAAAACTGACATCAATATGCTTGTTATTGTGGGTGAAAAAAGCAGCTCCATCACGGTGCATATCTACTTGGCTAGTTGAAGTTAGAATGGTTAGGTTTGTGATTTTTTTTTAATTAATTACTATGAGGTAAACTTCGGAGAAGACTTATTATCCCTAGAATGTAGCTGGAGGAAGAGAGCCCAGCTTTCCCTGTGACAGTACAAAGGCTATTTGCTAAATAGTATGCAAAAAAATAATTCAGATAAAGCAAGAATTCCCTTTGGAGACATAGTGGGAGCAATTAAATGGATCTTAATGCAGATTTCTTTAAACATGACAGGGTGCATGATCTACAAAACCTGGAACATTGAGCTGACTGAGCAGCTGGTAAATGGTATGTTGTTACTTGCATTAATTTTAGTCGTTATGTGAGACGAACATCTTTCAGGTGTTTAACAGAAGGTTTAATATCATGTTTTGTCTGCATGCACAGAGTTTCATTATTTCTCAGCTTTGTTTTTAGTGATTCCTGCTTAAGCAAACAAACAACAAAGGTTTTTCCACAGCGCAGTTTTTCAGGCTAGAGGTTGACTATTAATCTGGTTGTTTATTGCCATTGATTTGTGTGAAATCTTTAACCTAAAACTGGATGGGAAGCAGAGGAGTGATGCTTTGGTATTAGTAGATACTGTTCCTTTCTAAATCCACATAATGAACAAATGATCTGACAAAAACCTGTCTCAAACAAACAAAAAATTGTTTCTGTGTATGCAAATAATTTAAAAAAATCCCTTCGCTTGCAGTCATCTCTCTTTGCTTGCAACGTAGAAGACATTTGAACTTTTATCCAATTAGTCATGCTTAAATAAAACAGCAATTCT
Organism: Jordanella pulchra; assembly: GCA_034780135.1. Lineage (NCBI taxonomy): Eukaryota > Metazoa > Chordata > Actinopteri > Cyprinodontiformes > Cyprinodontidae > Jordanella > Jordanella pulchra. The sequence continues at coordinate 6,295 of JAUZNJ010030557.1, forward strand.
TCTTCCTTATTCTGCAGCCCGACTGGGATCCATTTGGCCCACAGTGGTGACGATTCAGTTTTTGCACCAATACACCACCTTTTGAAAGAGTGATTTTATTTCATCATTGCATGCAATCGGCAGCAGAAGAGGCCATAAACACTAGTGTAACATGTGGTGTTCATTCATTCAAATTAAGGTGTTTGCTTTTGAATGATTCTTGTAATGTTATTTAAGTAACTTAATATCATCTACCATATATCAGTTTCAGCCGGCTTTGTAACTGTTGACTAAAATTACATCAGCATGAAAAAAATGTACTTGGTTGACATCATTGTAACTCTGAACAGCTGCAAACTCGCTAGAGCTTGAGCTGCTAATTACACCGTTTGCAACTTTAATATCCAGTGTAGCCATTGAGAGTTCAACTGGGTCTGTGCAGAATTTATAGAGCATTAATCAACAAGCGCTAATTAGCTAATAACCTGTTAATTAAATCAGGTTTTTAAAGTCCTGAGAGGTGATTATTCCAGCATGGATGTGTGATTTGCTACAGAGCTGGGGAGCAATGCACACACTCAGCGCAAATGTCACGGTGTTGATGTCAAATCCATCTCCCAATTGGGATTTCCCTCTTTGCACCAATATCATCTGCTTTCACTTGACCCCCTGACCCCACCCACACAAAGCCGTATCTATTCTTGTTTCTTCTCCCCCACGATAAGCTGTGACAACTTTAAACATGCAAAAGAAAAAGAAAAATAAGAAAGGATTTGGATAAATTTTGGAGCCATCCACAGGCACGCTCAGAGGATGTTCATTAATCCTATTCAGCAGGATCAGAGATGGCAGTTTGCCAATATCTGAACTAGCCTTAAAGCTTATATTTGGTGTCAGTTCCTGTAATGTAAAATCAATATGACCTCTTAGACTAACCATTGACCTGAGGCCTGGAGTTTTCTCCTGTCTCCTCCTTTTGTCTTGTAAGGAATGGCTCCGTATGTTAAAAAGACAGCTTTTATTTGTGGGCTATTGCCTGTATTGATTAAAATATATAAATATAGTAGCCTATATCCTTTACAGCTCTGCATTATTCTCACTATGCAGAACACTCTCTTATCCCATACAACAGCTACAGTGCACCAGATTTTACATCCCGACGTACAATTTTAGTTCAATAAATTATTATTGTGAAAAATATATGAAGACAGATTTTTAGACCAACCTTTTCACGACATTCATTGTGTTTCTAATATACATTTAAAGCAAGGAAATTAAAAAGAAAAATGGCAACTTAATAATCTTTTCCAGGACAGTACATATAACAAATCAATTTATGATTAATAGTGTTTTTATATGACTGCACTAGTGCCACACATTGCTATGTCCAGTTGTTGATGCACAGTCTTACAGTAAGCATCAACATAAATACCATGCTTTTTTTCCAAGCTTACATTGATTTATGAGAGGTTCTTTCTGCAAGGTGGAACACAGATACAAAAAACTACACTTAAAAGTACAATGAAGAATTATGTTTGAAGTTTACATTTGTTTTGGACTCGATCGACTTTTATAGCTATTGTCAACATTCTGGAATAATCAAGCACAGTCCTGATGGTGTTTAAACACCCTTCATAATAGGTAAAATGAAGTAAAATTGATTGGTTTCCACTGCCACGTACCTAACCGCCACTTCAGTACAGTTTTCAAACTAATCATTTGAAATCTAAAGGATAGATGTGTGGTTTGATTAAAAGAAGAAAACAAAGAAACAACTGGTAAAAATACAATTGTCGTTGCTTAAAAATTACAGCTCTTTTCATGTAAAGAAAATATTATTTGTCTTTCCTAATGAGTATTATGCCTCCGGTCTGAGGGCAAAAAATGTCTCTTTGAGTTTAAATGGCTACAGAGCAATGACCTGAGAATAAACCCACAGGATGTCCAGGCTGTGGAAAATGTTAGAAACTTCTGTGAAGTTCAGAGGGCAAATATTATGGAATACTGAAAGGAATCCTAGTGAAAAACATTACATGCTGAACCAAATTCAAAGCATAGTTTAACAAAATATGGGTGTGGCTTGGGCAACCAGGTTATTACAGCACTTAAATTTTTTAAATTATTACCAAATTGATTTGTTTTCTTTGTATTTTTCTGCTTTTCTGATTTTAATTTGCTCATTTTGTTTATGGAATTCATAAATGTCATTTTTATGACTGCAGTTTTGTTTTATTACATGAATATGCACATCATGAGCATTGTACGATCCAAAATCAAAGTACAGGTATGTGTAGATATACCTTGTAAATTCAATGTAGTTATATTTAATAAATGTCAAACTGAAGGTGGTAAAACTTTGTAAATAATTTGATCATGGTGTCATTATTGTACGCCATAGAAATGTGGTGCTTTTACTGGGATGTTTAGACTTTGAGATCCACTACTGGACAAGATCGGAGGGGTTTTATAAATATGTCATAAGCTTGTTATATTTCTTAATTTGTTTTTCTATTTACATTTTCCTTCTCATGGATGTTTCTTTTCAGATTTAAGGTACAGAAAAGGGGTGATTTAAAGGGCTGATAGATAATAATTATTCATCATGCTCTATTTTTACGAAAGCACACAAAAAACAGGCAGTTTATTAGGTGTATTTAGACTTTTTAGATCTATTGTATGTGACATGACTAAGCTGCTGAAAATCAATTATTAGTGTTTATCTGCTCTCGTGCACATCTCTTTTTGTAGGTGATGTTTTAATAAACTCTGCCTGCATCCTCTTGACCTCAATCATGTCCTCATCTCCTCCTCCTTTGTATCCCAGGGCTCCCAGTCACCTCTCCTTAAAGAAGGAGGCCACAGATCAATACGTTTGATGGGGAGGCAATAAGCAGCCCTATTAAGTGACAAAGGTTTACTCTGTAACAGCTGGGCTGGCGCGGGAGCCGAGCTTGTCTGACTAATGAATCGTGAAACAATCAGGCAGTAGCCATTTGTGTTTAGATCTGTAAATATGGCGCGGTACAAGTGCCAGACCATCGCTGGCACTCCAGCTGGGGCCACAGATGGTCTGGATTGAAGGCGAGGCGCAGGCAAACCGTTTGCTCCTTCGGCTCACACTGCAGCGCACCTCTTCTGTCTCTGAGTGACAACTTCACTTTCGCACTAACTTACCCGCATGCCCCACATTGGAAGCCAGGATTGGGTTTAAAAAAAAAAATGAAAAAAAGATGAAGGAAGGAGGGGGGGGAACTGGCAGCTCCTGAACTGGAGCCCAGACGATGAGCAGTCTTGCTGTTATCCGACAGAGGGATCCAGGGGGTGGGGAGTAAAGATCCAGGTGACACAGAGAAGCAGTGATGATCCTGCTATTTAAAGGCACCATCAACCTAATTAACCTTGGGATGCCAGTGACTAACTCTAAGGTGACCAGCCGTGCGTTGGAGGAGTGAGGCAGAGGCCTCGTAAATCTAACAAATAGGAGGCCCTCGCCTGGATAGGAGGAACACAAGCTGGTCATTATTTGAAAGAGGATTGAACATACAGTAAGTAACGTTCTTATCAGTGGAGTAGGATGGGGGATGATGTGTTAGAGACGAACTGTAATTTATCCTGTGACAGCTGAGTAAACACATAAACATTCAAACAGACAAATAAGAAGACGTTTCAAAGAGCTTTTGTCATTTGCCTGCACAAATGATTGAAATAGAGGCAGGCTCATTGGGGGGTAAGGGGTGGGGTGTCCTTGAAGACATAGAGCTATCAAAGAGATGAAAGGCTTATTTAATCTATTTCCAAGGTAAAATTATCTTCCGGCACTTTTACTTTGCGCTTTTGGTCTGGTGAACGAGAACGAGGAACAAAGCCATTATGATGCCCTCAAGTCTATTAAATTGCATGACAGACGTTGTTTACAACCCCAACTGCTTCTGCGAGCACCCCATTATCACTGCATACTGATGCAGGCATCAGGATTGGCCGTCATTACAGGAGGACAGCAGAGTGGCTCAGAGCAACATTTATCAGAGTTTGTAGAGGATTTGTGACCTGCTAATCAACCGATTACGGGTCAGGATTTGTTAAGAGAGAGAGAAAAGCTTATGTAGAAACCAAAGCCAACTAAAAGTCTTCCTTATAAAGACACGTTTTTTTACTTATGTAAAGTAAGGTATTTTTAATTTTCGCATTAATCCTGTTTTTTCCCAAATTATTGCACTAAAAACCAAACCTTGGTGACAGGAGTCTGGTTTTTTGGGGCGGATCAAGTCAGTATAAACCATTCTGGACTCTGAAAGGACCAGAGAAGGGAACTCTGGCATATTTACAGCTGTCAGTCTCTGCACTACTTATCCAGATAGTGGAATGACTTGCATACGATGTGAATGTTAGCATACCAATAGCAGGAAAGGAGGACATGATGTAAGAGCATCAGATTTGATAAGAAGAAGAGGAAAACAAAGCAAGATCTTAAACCCAAAACCAGAGCAATAGTATTGCAATACTAGAAAAATATTGGAGCAACAGGAGCAATACTGAAGTTATACTGGAACAATATTGGAGCAATATTAAAGCAATACTAGAGCAATAGTAGATAAATATTGGACCATCAATAAAGCAATAATAGAGCAGTGTTGAAGAAATGCTTTACCTGATACTATTATTTGCAACTGCAACATGGTACTCTAGGTATTCAGTCTCCAAGTCTGTGTGAAGGCAAATTATCACCTAAAGGTAGATTTTTTCAATGTTTTTTGGATTGGATGAGGAATTTGAATGAGCACTAAAAAGCATTCAAGTTTACATTGTCTTTGTATTGAAATATAACAAATCATTCCATACCACTTAAGAAAAAAGGTACTTTCAGTGTCTTTTAGATCAGTTCACACTTAACAGTATGTCTCCAATCAATTAGTTTCTCAAACTTTGTAAAACAGGTTGGAGTTCTTCAGGCATTGTAAAGTTTTTCAGAAATTTGTTTGGGACTTTAACTTGTTTTTATTTTGTTTCTGTTCAGTTTTAGAAAAGTGTACAAGACAGAAAATGCATCTGATCCTATAACTGTAACAACAAAAAAAAATAGTGCATAATCTTTATCAACTACAAATTTGACTTATGTCTTTAAAAGAACCTAATAACCCCTATTAATAGTATAACTAATAGGTGCAACTTCACAATAAGGTAGGTATCCTTTTTGGGTTCTTCATGATTAGAGTTTACCAATATTCTCCAACAAAGAGCTCTTATTACGTAGGTAAAATTAGATATAGGTGTAATGGCATCCTTGGTTGCATATTTTGGATAAAGGTAAATCCAAATTCACATTTATTTTTTATGTTTTTTTTAATTTTTGTTTGATAAGATTTGAAAAAAAACATACACATTTTTTCTTCTTATTCACAGTTATGTGTGACTTGATTTTTATCTATTACATAAAATACCATTAAAAGTTGTTTAAGATTTGTGGCTGAAACTTGTAAAATGAAGAAAGGTAAAAGGACATAATCTTTTAACTCAGCTCTCTTTGTTTTACAGGAAATGGAAGAGTTTATTTAAATATAGTGAGAGGTAAAAGGTATCAGAAAAACTGATCAGATTGGGTTCAGGCTTTAAGACTTGTTAGGAATTGCACGATTGTGGTTTTGACTCACCTCAAGGTACCTTGGTCAAGCAAACAATGTCCTAAATCCTGTTTTAGTTCTTAAATTTGAAGTCTCTCTGTAACATTTAGCGGGCAGTGCGGCTTCACATTCAGCTGACATTCAGATGTTCACATTAAACACAGTGTCCAGTCTGATTGGACCTCTGCTGGCTCTGCTCTGCCATGTGCTGGAGGGATATTTATGGGCGTCTAAATGTGGACGAGCATGTCTGCAGAGCCTTTCGTTTCACACTGGTAATGATGCCCGGCTCAGACCCGTTGTCCTTGCCCCCCCCCTTCAGTCCACTAAATACAAAACCTCACCAATGGAAGTTTTTGCGCAACGTTAACTGTCACGACCTGCGGCGGCAGAGGATGGAAACGGCTTAACTAAACTGTCAGATCTAATAAAGCCAATAAAGGGTTCAGATAAATGTTTATTACATAGTGGGAAAAGATCATTTCTGGACAGAAATTGAGGATGACCTTTCTGGATAATTCCTTGCTCCCCCCATCTTCTGCCGGATGAATCACCGGCTCTTTTTTGTTTCACGGCTGATGGAGCCTTGCTGACGTGAGATTGTTAAACCTTACAAGCTCTCCTCTCTTTGTCTCTCCAATTACAGGAGCCCTCTGAAGGCCGTCTTAACGCACAGACAGGGGCAGGCTGTTGAAGACCACTGCATAAAAAACAGAAAATCTGAGAACAGTTGGACTTTGGCAAAAAAAAAAACATCTCTACACCACCAGTTTAGATATGTTGCTAGTCAGCAGTGACATAATTTCTGACACCCTGTTTCCGCTCAAGTCTGGTAAATATTCCCATTTTCACGCTGGGTTTGCTTCCAGCAACTCCACATACACACAGAAATATTTGGCCTTTCGTTGTCGAGACATTGCACCTTCGTCACCAGATAGTCGCCAGCATTGTTCTCTATTAGTTGGAAGGAGAGGCAATGATCAGAAATGAAAACATTAAGCTGATAAAGGAAGCATAAGAGTTTGAGGGCAGATGATACAAAAAGAGGCTAAATTCACACATTATAGGTGTTGGGTTGTTATTTGGAAATGCTTAATGTTTTTGAAAAAAAAAAGAAAACGATGTAAAAATACGTTTAATTCATATTGTTCTTTATGTGAACCACTAACGATGCTACAGCAACTGAGGTTCATAGGATAAAAGGTTGAGCAGGCACTTAAGAATGCTGTTCACTTCAATTCTGTCAGTACTGCTGAAGGTGTGATAATTTAAGCAAAGGTTTTTTTTTTTGGCATGTAATGAGCTCTACTTTTTGACGTAACTAATTTCTTCTTTTTTTACATGTTATAGTAACTACAATACACACACCTACAGACATGCCCTGATTTGAGCTGTTTTGGCTGTGCCTTTAAACAGGTGGCATTAGCTGATGCCTTTTAAAGATGGAAGTTTTCAGCAGCCAGTAGATAATGATCCAAGGACAACAAAGAATGAAGAGGGGCTGTTTATATAAATTAAAGATGAGAACTAAAAGTGCTGCATGTGTGCTCTTTGTAAACTAAAGGCCAGGTAGGAGGAAAATCTTTACCCTACCTGCAATTGGGCTACAAGTAGCCATCAGAGAGGCACTTGGTATCTGATAAGGATTAACAGCCCTGCTGTTACATGATGCATGATTGTATGTTTTAGAATGTCCACTCATAAAGCCAAAGACTTCCTGCTCATCTGATGCGCTCGACCCACCTCCTCCCCATCTCCTCCTCCATCTTGATGGACACACTACCAGCTCTCTTCGTCCCTTCATCCCAAAGCTGTATCCGGACCTGGAGGAATGACTACCCAGAGCTTTGCCGGATCTGATCACCTGCCCCTGGTGATCCTCAGCTCATAAGTCTTCTGCCGGGTCCGAGCGCCAAAGACTCGTATCATGAAATCATTTAACTGCTGTCTTTTTCTGCGTGAGTCTATCTAGATTGAAATAAATAATGATACACTAAATGATTGAAAATAAAATGAATCAAAGAAAATATATAAATAAATATCACCTTATTGCTCCACTTTTGTTGTTGTCTGCGGCAGCATAGTTTCAGATTTTTAACTGAATATGGTAATTTCAATAACATCTCTCTCTCTCTCTCTCTCTCTCACACACACACACCTACACCCACAGACACACACACACACAGACCTGGAGAGACTCATACAGAGAAAAGCTGTGGTTTGAACAGTTTTATTGACATGAATAAAAAAAGTTTTGTGGCGCTTGGGCCCCGGCAGAAGTCTGTGTTTCTATGACTCAACATTCACTAAGGAACCTAGGAAATGTATTAGAGTAGTCTCCCCACCCCCCCCACCCCCACCACCTGGGCCCAGACACTGGTGATGCAATTAGCCTGAGGGTCAGTGGGACTGAGAATAGTCTGAGAATAAGGGAGGAGGTGGGGGGTAGGTTGGTGAAAGTTTGCCGGTGTGCTGGAGGGAAGCCAGGAGCAAGATGAAGGGGATTTTGAAAGATGATTGGCTCCAGAGAAGGTATGGTCTCGGCACGATTGGCTGAATCTTGAGTAAAGGACATTGTAGGTGTTCCAGGTAAGGCTGAATACAGATTTAATTTTCACATAAGCTTCATGTGTCTGTGCATGTTGTTTTTCTCCCTCTGTCTGTGCTCTTAGAGGCCTTTTGTTTAAATGTGAACGTATAATACCAACCAATAGGACTTCTACAAAGCCTCACATAATGGAGGAATAAATTGTGATTAATTTAGTGTTTTTTAGTTATTTTAAGCTTTTTTTGTAAATTGTAATATGCATCAGGTATAGAAAAC
>JAUZNJ010030558.1:0-14713 GCA_034780135.1 Jordanella pulchra
AGATATGGTTGTTTCAGATTCAGCGATATCCTGAGTTCTAAATTCTGTTGTTTCTGAAGATTTAGTTGGTTTTGTAGTTTTTATAGTTTTCTCTCTTGTAGATGTATGTTGTGTAGAGGATGTTTCAGTTTGAAATGTAGCTGAAGAAGATTGTTCCAGAAATTGCATTTGTTGTGGTGTTGTAGACATCACTAGTGTTTTGGTGCCTGCCAAACTTTGTCTTGTGGTTGAGCCTGCATTCTGGTTCCCCGTTTGTTCTACTAAGTATGACTGAGAATTTATCTTTCCTTGCGTTGTGTCTTTTGATGATGAAACTGATGCTAAATTCTGCCATTGACTGACTCCTGCTGTGGGTGTGTCAGCCGACACAAACCTGCTTTGTATAAATGGTGAAATGATGGTGGATGTACTGCCACCTTTGACACCTGAAGACTGCACAGCATCCTTTGTCATTCCCTCATCCTCAGTTGATTGAGGAATATTACTTGAAAAACTGGATTGCCCATCAGTTGATCTAACGGATGAATGTCCTGACAATCCACTTGTTCCCACAGACACTTGCGTTCTCTGGTTTTCCTTGATAGTACTTCTTATCATCTTAGCAGATGGAGATTCATTTAATTCTGTGGGTCTGATTGATGAGCCTGTTATTTTAGCCATGAAGACAGCTGTGTGACAGGGAGGAATACATTTAAGTAAGAGGACAGAGCTTAGACAGATATTTATTTCAACTTAAATGATTAATTGAAACAATATTAGACAAAAAAACGCACTATGTGCTAAAGATTAGATTTCAGTCTTGAAGAATAAAGGTTTGAATGTCATTGACACAAACTCTTAGAAGTATTTAATATAAAACTCATTCATTTTCTATTTTCCCTTTACAGGTATCAAGTGGTTTTGCATTAGATGTCTAGCAAGCTTTCTAAAGTCTATTAGCAGTTACTGTAATTCTAGGGTTGGATTTTTTTCAGGTAATGATTGTAACTGTAAAATTTAGCTAAAGGCTCTTTGGAAGTTGTCTAGTTGGTGTTAAAATACTGTTTTTGTTCTGAATTGCATTGCAGAATGGATTTTGTGAACCTTAAAAAATCAAACACATGATACCCTTGCAACCAGCTGCTGGTGATACAACTAAAATTCATATCCAAAATTGGAATTATTATAAATCTTACTTTGCATGCCAATAAAGCACTCCCCAATACATTGGATGATCTCCAGAAAATCTGCTGAATTGCTGGTTGAGATTACTTTGAATGACTACTACAAATCTTTGGCTGAACTAAAACCGGTAAAGACTTTTGCACATTCATGCACATTCTTGTATATTATTTGTTGTATTTCTCAATTATCAGTTTTCCAAACCCTCCCTTGTTGTTTAAAACAAAAGAACTGCCCCTAAAGGTTCACTAATTATTGGATTACTCACCTGCCAGCAGTTTAAGAAGGCATCCACCATTCATTGTGGAAGCTATTGGAACGGCTGATGGATATCTTTTTTTGTCTGCAAAAGACAAAGAGCAAAGAGGGTTTGAATTCAAATCTTTTTTTATAATAGACAAACACTCCCTTCCTTAAAATGTTGTGCATACTTACTTTACACTCTTTTGTCTGGTTTGTAAAGATTAAAATTGAAAGCATTTTAAAGTAATTTGTTCTCTGAATATCCATCACATTCTTTTTGTTCAATTATCAGATCCTTCATTTTAGCCTTGTCACATATTTGCTAGTCATTCTTTTTACATTGTTCTGTATTTTCCTTGTTTATTATACATTAAGAAAATAAATTTTTAACTTACAAACTTTTAGCTTTGAACAACAAAAGATTCCAAAGTATCTGTGAAGGTTCTCAGTCATCCAGTTCAAGGTCAAGCTTGGAAAGTTCAGTTTAGGCAACTGGACGTGAAGAAAAGAAAACTTCACATCCAGTTGCCTAAACTGAACTTTCTAAGCTAAACTATTTCAAAGCCTTTTAGTAAATTTAAACCAGGGTTGTCCTTTTTATGTGCTGGGTCAAAATCATTGAGCTGAAAGTACTCAGAGGTCACAATTCTTTTTCTTTTACTACAAAACAAAAAACTCTTATTGTACAGTTATTTTCCTTTTACTTGTCCTGCATTCAACTTAACATGCTATATTTTATTAAAACAAAGCCTGAATAATCATTAATAAAGTATGGAATGTTTGTCTTAGAAAATTAGAAAGGTGTACGATTTCCTTGTTGGTCTAGTTTTTTTTTGTCAATTCCCACCAATAAAAATATAGTAATTTGCTTAATGTTTATCACCCCACTTACAGTGACATATGAAATATAACAAAATGTCCGGGTAGTGAAAGAAAAATCTACATCTATCACTGAAATATCAACCTGATGAAATCACAGTGTCCATCTCATCAACTGCATTTGGTGGAGAGACGAATTTGTACCATTCTTGAGTTTCATTCAGGGCCATAGACCTCAAATGAGCCCAGGGTTGGGTCACTGCTGATATAAAGCATCCAAAAAGTTCTAGTAGGATTTTGTTTTTCATATGATCAAAAAGTAAAAAAAAAAACATGCCTGTGAGTTTCACAATATATTTTTGTGAATAAACAAAATAAAAAAACTAAATCATGCGCCTTACTGGTAACAGTGCTTTCAGGAAGTCATTGCAGTTATCGGTTGACTGAAAAGTTTACCGGCGCCGCTGTTGAACTTAAATTACTGTAATTAAAAAGACTTGTCTGTAAATACAATCATAATTGATCTCTAAAAACAACCAGACATAATTATCCAACTGGGCTTTATACTTCTCTGAGCTCTGGAGTAATGACTACTACCTGACAGAATGTGTCGTGTGAATGGATGCTGCTGGTATTCAGGCTGTCTCTGTAGGGTTGGGCTCTATTGTAATTGTGACCTTTACAATAGACAGTCTCTCGGGTCATGTTTGATGAAGCCAACTGTGATTAAAACGATAATAAACTGACTTTCACACTTGTACTGTCAGCAGTTTTCTAAAGGGATCAACTACTTATTGTCTGTACCGGCTTTGTTAAGTCAAAGACACAAACACAAAGCAGAGTTCTAACTTAGGATCGTTGATGTTATTAGTGTGAGGGAGGGAGGCAGAGTGTCTTATAAAAACAGAAAGAAAAGACAAACAAACATTGAGCAGTAGGAGAATATGTACTGTAAGCCTGTACGGCTGAAGGGCTCAAACCCCTATGCAGCTTAGCAGTCACACATTCATTCTTTCTATTTCTTAAGCACTTCCTTCATTGTGCAGGGATTATGGTGGCATTAGATTAATAGATCATTTGTTTCCTGCACTGTTATATAACAACTTTTAAATGTCCAACACTTTTAATTCAGTTTTGCATTTCAAACTTCCTTCTCCTGATAACGTGATAGGGTCCATCGTTACCTCATCTTTATTCCTCAGACTGAAGCTCTGCACATTTACAGTCCTGAAAAATACTGAAGACAATTCAGACTTATTTCTTGTTTGTGTCTGTTCGAATCGCAGATTCTTTGTTTTGGCTTACTTTAAGGGCATTGAATAGGCAGAATTAAATAAGAGGAAGTGATGATATTTTGTTGCACTGGATGCCTTCCTGGAATTCATTTTCTAACTATCTTGTTATTTGCAATTTATTTACAAATAACAATGTATACTTTTTATTTGCAATTTGGCATGCTGTCATTTACAAATTAACAACAGTGTATTATTTATATAAAATCTATTCTTGCTCATGTTACAGCTTCTGGAACAGCCAGACAGACAGTATTTAATTAGAAGGTTAAATTATACCTTTTTGTTTCTTAAATGTTTCAACCTCATCTTATTGGGTGTTCCAGGACTTAATGTTTGGAGCAATCAAACTAATAAGGCTGTTATAGTCGAATGAGTCACTGACTTATCACTTGGGTCATTTGGTTCTTTGTCACTTCTCGGATCCTTAAGCAATTAAGATGCAAGTTTTTTGGTACCCATGCCTGAAGGTATGGATGTTTGTAGAACCGCATTGCGACAAAAGTTGAGGCTACAGGGTTCATATTGGACTCAAGTCATGACTGTCTCCTGTTTGCTGTTGGCTCTCATGTTTGACATTCTTTTTATCACCTCTATGTTAACCCACCTGTCTTTCTTTCTCTAGTTTCACTGTCCTCAGAGAAGCGTCTTTAGTCCATTAAAAGTAAAGGATCACTGAGTCCAGGCTTGATGAGCTGGCTTTACCTGCTTTTCTGTTTCACAATATATTTGTCGTAACTTGTCTTTCTCCACTTCTCTATGAATAATATATATTTATTGCACCTCTAACCTTGTGCTTGGGTATCCTCAGAACAAACCAGTCTGAGTCTGATAAATCTTGCTTCACCTCTATCCTCATTCTTAACCCTCCCCACTATTTTTCAAAGGATGGGTCATACCAGTTGTTCTGTACCTGAGGCATTCAGATTCCCAGCACTTGAAAACTCAGATTTTTCAGATGCATGCTTGGAAGCAAATGGGTGCGGGGAATTGTTTGCAAATGTAAACATTCCAACAATTACATTTTCACATCTTTTAGAGCCATTTGACAATCAGGGTTCAGATTACAATCGGTTAATGCTGACAAACTATTAAATTGTTGATATTTAGGTGAGGTGTCTGTATAATGAATTTATATAGTGTTTTACCCATTAATTGAGTTAATAAAAACTCTAACCTAAAATAGCATCACAATAAAATCCTTATATAACCAGTATGTGGAGGGTTGTTAATTAACTACAAGTCTACCGTCCATATTAAGGTTGAAGACGTAGTAACTGTGTTTTAGTCGATGTGAAGCCATGTTAATGATCTAAAAAAACAAGAAGTGATTTTGAATCAGAACAACCCCCTACGGTTCGTCTTTGAAAGATTTAATCTTCTTATCTTTGTTTCTTACAAAAAAACTATACATGGGGATGTGACATTATTTATGAATAATGTTGTAAGAGATCCTGTTAAACATTTACGGTGGAGTTGAGTGTGGAGGCCCTATTGAGCTGTTGCATAACAGTTTAACAGGTTAGTCCTAAGAACAGTCCTAAGAACTCTTTTACACAAGTAGACACCTCATCCTGCCGGGGTTTCCTGGTCACTGCGACCACATTGCAACAAAGCCACCTTTTTGGAAACTCCTAAGGGATGTATGAGTCCTTAACAACAAGCTCTATTTGAACAATCAGCAGAGCAGACAAGTGTTGTTTCACAGTTTTTTAAGCTTCCCATGAGTCAAATTATTAGAAAGATTTAAAACTTTGTCACAGTCACTGATCTTTTTTTTCCTACACCCATTCACCAACACAGGTTGGTGCTCGCTCCTTCATGATTGAGGAAATACTGTAAGCACATCTAAGCCATTAAATAAACATTTGCTGCAGGTTTCAACACGTACAATATGCTAGACAGGTTTACTGTCGCTAAAAGGAAAATCTAGAAGCATGTTGCTCAGACCTAATGTTTATGAAGAGCATTAAAATGTATAAATGACTCTGGATTAAACTCACCTTTTATTGGTCAGATATGATAGCTTGAGAAAATCTTCTGTTCACTAATAAATTTAAACAGAAAAAGAGAGAACGAAGTTAAAGCTTATTTTAGAGAAACCTGTCCTTCCTGCTCTCACAGCACCAGTGGCTGCGCCTCGCTGCATACAGTGAAATATGTAAATTGGAAAACTTTAACTCTTGTATGTAACAGCAGATTTAAATAGAGCCAAAAAAAACTACATTACAACATGTTCTGTGCTCAAAAATGTATGTTCTGTACGTTCAGTTTAATCTGGATAAGAAAAACGGAACCTGCCCCAAAACCAACTTCAAATAGTAGGAACCGGTTGTTCCCTTTACTGCAGAAATGCAGCCTGTACTGCCAACAACAAGCTAAACTCTAAAAAGTATGGAAAGATATTAATAAGCTGAGAAGTTTGAAAAAGAAGGTATTTAAATGCCATTAAAGGTGACAAGGAAACCAAAATATTCCATGAAGTGATGAATATCTGCTATAACTTTGGGTTTTCTTTGCACTGATAATAAGTGGATTCTTAACAGGTTCTAAAATAAATTGTATTTAATCTCAGTTGTACAAAAACACTCAGCACAGAAATCTATGCACTATAATGATAGTGGTTGTAGCATATCCCCAGTAATGACTATCAATATAAAGTTTTTTTCTTGATTGGCCTCCCTAAATCTTTGCTTTCACAATCATAGTAATGTTAATATCCTCAAATTGAATTTTTCCTTGCTGATAGATCTTAAGTGAAGCAAGGTGATGTTCAGACACAAAAAACAATCAGGTAATGCAGGAGTTAAATCTATAAAAATTGGATTTGTATTTAACTGTAAGATATTGCCTGCATAAGCTTTATTTTTCCAGGTTAAAAAATCGAAAGCAATAATTATTTTGTTACTGTGGGAAGTTTTGCAACAAGTCCTCTGCAACAACATTATGTTCTTACTGGACCCGTATTCATCACTTATCACATCCAAAATGGCAAAAGAATCCTTCCTGTTGATCCACAATCCAGACTGTACGTGCCGATTGTTTTGCATGGTAACCATGAGAACACAGCATAACGTTGACTTTAGCTTCTATTAACCCTGATATTGCCCAGTGCATGAAAGGCATCACTGCCGCAATACGATGGTTGACAGACAAATTCTTGGCATGCTCCAATGTCTTTTTTTAGGTTATTGTGTTCACAAAGATAAAGGGCGTGTTTTCATAGACATTTTTTTTTGTTTTCTTTTTAGGTTTTGTTTTGTTTTTCTTTTCGTTCCCAACTTTATACATTTTCGAAGCTGAACTCCCCAAAAATAGCTCTACACCTGCTTTTTGACGTCAACAGGCTTACTGAGAAGCTGTGGCAGATGTGTTTTTATGAAATATTTTCATAGGAACAAATTCTAAGAGCTATGCAAAGTAAATGACATTTAAAATAAACCTTATGCAAATTAGAAGGTAAGAACAAGTTTGGGAAAAATATATCCCTGTTACTGTTCCTGACCAGCGGACCTTTGCTGCATGTCTATCCCACTCTACTCCTCTTTCCTGTCTGCCTACTTTCAACAAAATAAGGCTAGAAGAGTCTAAAAAATAACATTCAAAATACAAGATAAATAAATAAACTGATGCATGAAAGGTCCAGAAGATCCCCAGATATCCGTCTCATCGTACAGCACATTCAAAGTGTGAATTCTCAGACAAATATAAATTATCCACCTTTTAATGTGTCTGTCTAACTTCTTTTACCGCTGGATGGGCTTAAAAAACTTTTAAAGAGTTCTGGGGTTGAAGTTGAGAAGAAACACTGCATTGGGGATTAGGAGTTGGAGGTCTATGGAACGTATATTAATTTACTGTTTTTTGACTAACAGGTTCTTTCTTTACTTTTTTGTGCACGTCCTGCCTTTAAAACTTTTTTTTTCTTTGTTCTTTTTTTACAGCTATATCTTAGCTTTACTCTTTTGCTTCTAGAATAGCTTAAATTAATTAATTAAATGGTGTTGATTAAATGATGACTAAGAAGAAGTGTTTTAATTTTTACTGAGTTTGTCATCTGCGTCATTGCAGTCAGGACTGGTGAGGAATGTTTTTCTAACTGGGAATGCTGCTGAGTTGGTCTTTGCTTTGAGTTCCCATATAATTTGAACCATTTAACACAGAGAAAGGATTTCTGCCAAATAAATTGCCTAAATTCAACATTTCATATCAACTTCTAGGATAATTGTGAGGTTTTTTTTTGGTCCCCAGCAGAAACAGGAGCTTTCATGGAGTTTGGTTTAAAGGCAGGTGTACATGAATCATCAAGGATAATTCAATATGCCTTTACAAAAACAGTGGTTATTGGACATTGTCTTTATCTTTAGCTATTAAAAGAAAACTGATTTGATTCAACATCCAGGTTCAAAACTAGTTGGAAGGTTTACTCACATTATATACCTGAAAACGGTCTCCTACATTTGAGCTACGGAGGAACGAGAGCAAATGTACACACCTTTGTGAAACCTTCAAGATTGAAAACTGACTAGACCAATTTAAAATTTGATCAAATACAGCTATTCATTTACTAAAGTGTGCACATCAAAGTTTATCTTGAAAAGCAGAAAAACATTAATACACTGGTGAAAGTGAGATCGATACCCTGAGTAAAATTTGCATCCAAACCAGTCCCCTCCATCTACCTGCAAGGCAACGCTAGCGTACAGACACAGACCCGGTAATAAGCTGTTGTACAAGTCAGACTTAAGTGTTTGAAAAAAGGAATGAATTATTAAAATTGTATTCTGAAAAAAATAAACAACAAATGCTGCCATAGAAAAAAAGAATCATCAATTAATTGTAATTGAATGACTGGCATCATTTTTTATGCTTCTTTTTCTGGGGCAAGACAAAATAAATGCTTATTAGATTCTACCCCAGTTTAGTTAATCCTGTATTTACAGCATGGATTTAATGTCTAGACTAAATAGAAACCATCGACATTGCTTGTAAACATAATCAACCCATCATGTTTGTTGTTGAAACAGAGCCTACACCATGTAATCAAAACAAAACACAATTTGGCCATAAATGATGGCCGATTGAAAGAAACAACAAAAGAAGTGAGTAACACGGTTCTTTCATTTACGTTACTCAAATTAAAATAATTGTAGATTATTTAATGAGTTTAACAAGGAGGCAAGTTGAATAATACAGATAGATATTCAGGATATGTATGGGTGTAAATTTTTATCCTTCACATAAAGGTTTGGAAGTTGGTGTTTACAGAGATCTCAAAAGTGTTTTAATCAACCTTCACTAAAAAGGTTATTATCAGACTGACTTCTAGGTTTAGACAACAGTTAGCCCATCGTGTGCCTTTGAAATGATATAAAATAGAGTTTAGGTTTGACATATTCAGTAGGGTAGCAACACTTGATAAGTTAATTTTATGAATCCCCATGGGGCTCCTGGTCTGAGTCTCTAAGGTTGTGAGAGATATAAGTACTTCAGTAAAAAAGCCAAAACTTTTAGATTTGTCTACCATTCAATGCCATAAGCAAGTTTTAGCTGAAATGAAGAACTAATTTAGCGATAAACTGCATCACACAGGGTGAACAATGGAGTGCTACCGTAGATCCTTCCAGTTGGTGCTGAGCTGCACATTTCTTAACTCTTGATATACTATCTGCACAATATCTTTTCTCAGGCCTTAAATTTCCTCATACTCTGCAGTCTCATATTTTTACTTTCTGTTTCTATATGTCTAGCTTTGTGTTGATCTGAATGCTCGATTGCAGGATTTTCCTGTCAAACTGTTCCTAATACATTACAATATACCTATATAGGATATTTCTATTTTATTCTAATTTTGAGGAGAATGGTATGGTGTCCTTTACAGTAGTTTATATTGAATAACTAAATAATTAACAAAAATTTAGAAATATCAACCTCTCTAAACAATTAACTAAAAATAAAATTCTGGAGCCTCTGCTTTCACTGAGTTTGTCATTTCTGCTTAACTGCAGTGAGGACTGCTGGGGCAAAGTCTGCACAGGTTCTTTTGGGGATTACAACTGAGTGTATCTGTGCTTCGAATTCTCATTGGATTGAAGGGCCTTAATACCTCGGAAACCAGGAGTTCTTATGATTAGTTTGTGAAAACTTTGGAAGAACAGCGATTAGACCTGATCTTTATGCATAACATCCTCATAATAAGACTTACAAATTTTATTTTTGCCCAAGATTATTTCAAGAAATATACTGCATAAGCTAGTTATCTTTCTAGTTTACAGAGTGACAAGTTAGTGCTCCTCTGCAAAACTAGAAAGCACATAAAATGAGATATGACACCCAAATAATGTCAACTAAAGCAAGGTCATGCACCCCTGCACAAAAGAAGGCAAGTTATGTTTATTTTATTTTTTTTAAAGTGATGTCCTTCTTTTTTGACTATCCCGCATTTTTGTAAAACCAGACAACAGAGGGCCGATATATTAAAATCTGTTTGTCTGATCAGCTTTCTTTACCTTCAAGGAAATTATCATAGACGCACAGGGATCGTGCAACCATTGTTAGATCATTAAATGCAATTACACTTAAACGGTCCAAAACAAAGGATTGGTCATTGTTGCTCATTTAAATGATTGATGTGTTTAAGATAATTCCTTCATAAACTTTACACAATCAATAGTGCCAACATTAGAACAGTGAAGCATTAAATAAGATCTGAATGTTGTACAAAAGAAAAGTTGTGAAAGACTTGTAGACAAAAAGTCCAAAGCTCCCATTTAATTGGAAAATAAGCCCTTTGAAAGACACTGTTTCTATACTTGGGTGACTTATGAGAAACACGCTTGACATTTGAATAGCCTATAATTAGATGTCCTTCATCTTCTGGCAGGACCTCCATACGCCAGGTTTCGTCCTATAACAAAAGGGCTGCTAATTATTACTGGGTGTGCCAAAACCAGCAGAACAAGAATGGCAGGGTGTTTTGTTTTTTTGTTGCTCAAGAAGATTGTCGTGCATGCTCAAGAAATAATACAAAGAAACATTTCTAAAGTTTAGCCCTCATAACAGACACATCAGAAATGATGCAGGCCTTCCACTCTTTCCCATGTATCAATGTGCGTCACAGCCGCCTACACCTTCCTTGTAGCTCACACCCCATCTATGATAGCCAAAAAGAATGTTTTTCTTTTATTGTTACATCTATTTAAATTAGTCGTGTAATTATATGTATCTGAGCTGCTTGTTTATGAGCTGGGAAAAGGTCAGCTTATAAACTGTCCATATAATTGTAAATATAGGGCAAGCTTTTGCTTTGTTGCATTTTAACATTGAAGATCAATTTGAAATCCATAAGTAATGGAGGAAGTTCAGTTCTTTTGCATGCATGTAAGAGGTCAAGACCATGTGACAAATATCTAGGTCAACAAAATGAAGAAAATAGGCAAAAAAAAGAGATACTGCAGAGAATCTTGATTCGCAACAACATACATTAGCCAGAGAAAAGTTAAAGATTAATTGTAGTGTTCACCAATGCGTTATTTTACTATTTGCCCCAGGTGTTTAAAACTTATAAACAAAGACATCTTAAATAACAAACTAAGCTTTGCTGACGGCCATTAATGGAGCTTCATTGCACAAAGATGACTCAAGTTTACCTGAAATGTTTTCTCCTATGTAATTACGTGGACAATCAGGACACCGTCAGAGAATGTGACTGACCTGACCTGGCTCTGTAATCATTTAGACAGCTTAAATCCACTGTGTATTCAGAGATTACCTTTCAAAATACTAAATTGCCTGAACATGTGTCATGCATTTCTCTTCATTGTAACCTGTCAGTGCTCCTTTTTACATAACAGTCATTTTCACCCGGCATCATTCATGGTATTCATACACGGATTGATCGGCGATTTGGTTTAAATGCTTTCCCAAAAGATACGTGGGGATATAATAAGGGAAGCTGGAATAAAAATCATAACCTTCAGCTTGCAAGATAGCTATTTTTGTTAATGGACAGCAACTTGCCCGAAAATGTGATTCATTTGTAGATGAATAGAGTCGTGTTTTGTACCAGTTTCACTTTCACCAACATTTAAAGTTTAATCTTTTTTTTTCATTTACTTATATATTTACCTGGGTTATAACTTGTAGCATTTGATGTAAGCTTTTCGCTTGTTGTTTTTAAAAGCTGAATGCTAACATAATAAACCCCCCCCTAAAAAAGACATTGTTTACCAAGTCATGGCAGCCTGACAACTTATAGTTGTATTTAAACGCTTTTGGCATTTTCTAGCTCTGACTGACATATGGTTGGCTTCGTCTTACATTTCATAACCTTCATAACAGGGAGTTCATCTAAAAAGCTTTGGCATGATCTTAGAATACATAGATCGATTGTTGTATAAGGTGCCAGATAGAGAATGACTGAGAAATTCGACACAGAAAATTTGACATTTAGAAAATTTGGCCCAACCTTGATATTTCTCATCATTCAACTTAAAAGTAAAAAAAAAAAAAAAAAAAGTATAAGCTATATTTGATTGACATGGATGTGGATGTGGCATATGAAAAGCCATGTGTAGATGAGCCTTCATGTCAAGGGATTTGTGCTGCTTGTGTGATTTAATCCTTTGGGAGTGGTCCTGTTGAACATTGCCTTTCTTTGTCGATCACTTTCACCATTATTTGTAATGTCTGATCTGAAATGACTACCATTCATGACTAAAACATTTCCCCTCTCTAAAAGGGGTTAGCAGGTGCGCTAATGCTAATACATTCTATTTAGTATTATTATTATATATGGATATATGGTATTATATTCTATATAATACAATTGGTTCTGTTTTTCTGTGTTTAACCAGGTGTGTTTCCTGAATAACTCACCTAAAAGAATCACTGTTGCCACTAACTTTTTTTTAAATTAATTCTGTAATAACGTTGAAACAATATTTCTATGTAGCCTAGCTTCCTTGATTAAACCAGCAACAAAGTCCTGGCTGCTGTTAAATCTGTTCTTCTAAACGCATAGTACTATGGGGTTTTTTTTGTGTATCCTCTTATTTCCTCTTTAATACCCAGTCAGTCGCATCAAATAGCTGCATTATACTTAGCCTTGTTCTTCTTGTAAAGAGTTACTTCCTGTCTACTGCCATCACATGCTTACTGTTACTAAGTTAGACACTAGATACAATCAGCTCTCTCTCCTCAGATAAGCTAATAGCAGACATGCAACACTATTCTTTTTTGTCATTGTAAAGGGAATTTGACTGCACCATGGTATGTTTAGATAGATTGTATTGCATCGCTTTGATTACAAAAGCCCGGAAATGAATTACACTGGCTTGTCTTTTGTAATAAATACACCCTAATATTTGTTACGGGTTTATGTTCTGTAATTAAAGATCCTTATGTTCCATTTTTCTGCCTCTGATGTCTGGAATGTTGTCAATTATCATATTAGTTGTGCAATTTTGGATTGATTGCTTTAGTTCTCATTTAGTATATTTTATATCCATGAAGTCTTTCTGTCTTTTGACAGTTCTCAATTTTTTTAATTAATATGAGTTGTTATTAGTTGTTGGGCTAATAAAAAGGTGGAAACGTTTTAAATATCTAAAAATCCTCATCTCTTTCTATCATTTTTGCTATTTTTATATACCTTTTGGTACATTAAATCTCTTTTGGGATTTCAGTGAAAAATGGATTAGCTAAAATGTAGCTTCAGTCTTTCTAAATTATTTTTTTGTTAAAAGGTATAGAAATAATGTTGGCTTCAAGCAGCAAGAGTTACAGGAGCCCTGAAATATATTTCTAATGCAGCTGCATAAATTTCTTAAATCAAACAAGGTACAGCAACATTTCAGATTTCGTAAACTACTAAAAAAAACTACAAATATCAGAGAAATGTAGCCCGGCCTCATCCAGGCGAAGCTGGATTTGTATGGATACAACAAGTTTCTTTGTCCATTATGAGTTCAATCCTGATGAACCAGCGGTTAAACTGACTTTACTTTAAACTACCATGAGTGGATAAATTTGAAGCTCCAGTGGAGTCTCCAACATGACCCATATAAATACGCATGAGAGCAAACTCAACCTCCACCACCGTTAATGCGCCAAATAAAGAACAAATCAATGGATTTTGGCGTCGCGGTTCCGTTTTGCGATCTATAGTTGAATTTATCGTGGATTTTTACACACAGTACTTGTTTGCTACTCAGTTCACACAAACGCCTTTTTTGTTGCTCATCCGCATTCATTATAAACAGCCTATTTATCCCTTCTTTCTTTTTGACCTGTTTGGCAGTGTTAGCCTGCCACTGGCATGGAATATGGTTTATAATTGACTACATGGTTTATAATTGACTACATGGTTTATAATTGACTACATGGTTTATAATTGACTACATGTGGATGTGGCTGTTATTGCATTAGGTAAATGTAACTGGTAACTTTCCATCCTTACATGCCACAAAAAGTTACAATTATAGAACTTAAGGAATTCACCTAACTGTGGTAGGGAGGAAACAACCAAAAGTGATCTACAGATATGATAAAATTATAAATAGCTGGTATTTGCATAGGGCTTTATCAAGCCCAAGGACTTTAAAACGCTTCATCCTGCAAACTGTCATTTATAACCATATTCACATGCATACATATGATAAAGATTTCTAGTAGCGTTTCAGTTCTATCATCCAAACTCAACTCAAGATGGGCAGCTTGAATGACAAAATGATTGTACAAAGACAGAAAATAAAAACACGCTTTGGAGGCACCCTTAGAAGAGGATTTATGAGAGGTACTTTCTACAAGAAATTTAAATAAAAATCTGAAAATTAAGAATGTTAAATTGTGTTATTTGTGGATATCATTATTCTGTGCAATAAACTGCTTCTGGAAAGGCTACAAAAAGCAGTCGGTTGCTTAGGTGAGGATTCCTCTGATAATATCAAGTAGAAGACTAAATGTCAACCTACATCCCCAAAACAGAAACTGAACATCAGGATGTGTGACAGATAGAGGAATGTTACCAATGTCATCAATAAGAATTTGTGACGTTAAGAAATCCAGAGAGAAGGTAAGTATTTATTACATCCAACCTGGCTGTTGATTTTTGAGTGGATTTATTAAAGCTTTTACATTAATAAAAACTGAAATAAAAGTGTCAAAAGCTAATTTCCCAACCAGAAGCTTTAACCCAT
>JAUZNJ010030559.1:0-14712 GCA_034780135.1 Jordanella pulchra
TTTGTGAAGTGCCTTGAGATGACATGTGTTGTGATTTGGCGCTATATAAATAAACTGAATTGAAAATTGAATTGAAACATACAGAAACAGGTAAAGATCCAAGTGATTCAAGTACCTCTCTAGCTGCCAGAAGCTGCTGCACAATAGCTGAGCTGACAGTGGTGGGGATGGTCTGGATTTTATCCAGAACAGCTTTCAGCAGATCACGGACGCCCTGGATTAAAAATCAACATATAGTTCCAGATAAATCACCTCTGTTTGAACAGACATCACTCTACAATAAAATAATTAAAATGAGAATTGAAGTTACACCCAGAAAACTAAAAAGTGAGGCAACAGTTTCTTTATATTGATGCTTTTGTGCGTCAGTAACCTTGTAGTCAACACCACCAATGATCTTGCGAATAAGTTTGAAAGTTAAGGCCCACAGTCGAGTTCTTTCCCACTCCAAGCTGTCCGAGCTAATCAGGGTTACACACACCATCCTAAAAAGACATTTCAGATTCATTAGACGATAATTAAATCAGGAATTACGAGGCACTTCTGTGTGCTGACCTGGGTGGTAACAAACTGGTCTCCACAGCCATGGCCAAACAGTCGTAGAGGAAGGAGATTCTTTTTGGACTGTGCTGACTGTGGATAAACCGCACTATCCACTGCACACACTGCTCATGAGATTCCTGCAGAAAGAGATATAGGCAGTTAAAAGGAGGAGGTTAAAGACGGCTGCTTTTGTGGCTGGATGGTGTTTAAATTTGCACATATAGAGACCTGGGGTAGAGTTCCCCAATACTGTCTGAAGGCTCCAAGACAGCTTATCAGTTTAGTCCTCTCGTCCTCTGGAGTATCCATGAACATCCTAAAAACAAAACTCTGGACTTTTAGCATGCACCTTTGAAAAACACTTTGCTTTTTATTTCCCCATATAAAACATTGTCTGACTCATTTTAAACTTTAATAATGAAACAGTACAGTGGTAAATTATAAATAGCTCTTGAATGTTTTCACATTTTGTCACAGCACAATCAGTAACTAAAGTGTATTTTGTTGGTATGTTTTACCAAAATAGTGTTTGATTGTGATGAGGAAGTTTAATTCTTACAAATAACAATCTCAGAGACGTGATTTGTATTTTATGTGGAGCCTTCCTGATTTCAAAATGCCTCTGGTAAATTTACACATCTAGATACTGGAACCATGGCCACTTTTAAGTTTGACCAAAACATGAAAATGGATTGATTTTTATTACTATACAGTCGTTGTTTCTGGTTGTATGTCTAGAATTGTTGCCCTGTCAAAATATTAACATTAGGCTAAATTCTTTTGGAGCTTCTAACATAAAATAATTCTCAACGCCACTTTCATTTAAGAAAGACTAATTTCAGTACCTATTACTTCTTTCTTTTAACAACGAAACTTTTCTATTAAGAACAGATTGAGTTTTCCTCTACAACTATGTATTGCTTTTTTATTAACTTAAAGCCCAAATGACATGCATGAACGTTGATACTTATAACAGGTAAATTATGCAAGGCAAATTATACATTTAGCAAAACTTTGTCCTACAATTGGAGACGTACCCTGCAAAAGCCTCTTCGATGATCTCAGTTTTCTGAGGAATACGCAAAAGGTGAATTGGAAAAGTATGGATGAGAAGAAAGGCAGAAAGGGTGAAAGGACAAAAACAAATTTAGAATCACTTGGTAAATTTTTTTATGGAGCTGATTTAGTATACAATTTATGCTTGCATAAACATTAGGAAAACAAAATGCTGCACTTGTCCTAAAACACTCCATCCTGTAGTTCGTGGAGAGGAAAATTCCCACCGTTTCATAAACACGTGATGACATTATATTATTCATGCATCAGCAAGTGTTTACCTGGAAAATGTTTTATGTTTCTATTTTGTAAACTATAACGACATCAATGTGTGAAAATCTTTAAAAAGGCTAACATGAACTGTCATGCTAACAAATGTTAGCTCGTCAGTAAATCACTTTATAAAGACGCGTTTTACCACAACATCCTCAAAGATGCTCTGCAGCTGCGTCTCCATCGAAAGTGCCATGTTTATCGCTTGTGTAAATAATTTTCAGCCAAACATCACAATAACAAAAGTAATTACTCCATTACAGGAGTACCGCACAGATGTCAGCAAGCTAAAGGCTAACCACTGTGCTACGATTTAACAATCCCGACGCATTTGGGGCACAATGCGAAACGTTCCGCTGTTTTTTTGTTTTGTTTTGCTTGTTTTTTACTTTAAAGTTCTAAAATATTTAGTACGTCTTTGATCATATCGGTATACGTAGCCGAACTTATATTGTACAAAATAATACTCTCTCATTAAAATATTTAATATTCTTTTTTTTTCAATGCCTCTGTCGAACACAAACGGATTTTAAAAAATGATAAAATATTGGCCAGCGGCCACTAGGTGTTGTACACTTTCTGTTGCGAATTTATGCTTAATTGGGAACTAAGATAGAAATGACGAATTTGTTTCATTTCTGACGTTTTTATGTATTCATCTCCTATGTTACCCGCTTCAAACTGCGATGTTCATGTTCAGAACCAGCAGATCATCATATTAACAGCGGATGGAAGCAGTGAAACGATTAAAAAATAGCTCTGAAGAATCTTGATTAGGAACCAATACTAATATATCAGAAATTTACTGCAGAAAAAAGTGACCAAGGTTCTCTAGGACACCTAGGGTTTAAAAGGTCTATACAATCTGTCCATATTATATGTAGGCCAAATATCATAGATCAATAGGTGCATCTCAATAAATTAAAATTTGATTTAAATATTTATAAAAATTCAACTGAATTCAATGAAATTGAATTATTGTAAAGGTTTCACTCAAACCTACACATACTAGGTGTTTTATCCCGTCTATTGATTCCTGTAATTAATATACTACTATATGACTTTTACTCTCAGTGGTATTTAAATTTTTTAAGTTTGGCTTTTAAGTATCGGTTCACACACCGGTTTAATTAAATAGCCTTAGACGTAACAGTTGTATTTGAGCGCATTATTGCAGTATTGTTTCATAAGAAAGGTTGTAAACTTGTTGCCTGCGAAACAATCACAAGACGGAAGTCCAGAAGAAAAAAAAACGCATTGGTAAGTAGGGGAAGGTCTCAAAGCTCAGGCTACACCTGCTCAGGTATTATGTGCACAAACTAGAGAGGCCACATTCCTTTTGGTCGACACGGAAACCTTTCCGCGTAAATCATTGAGTTTTTAGATGCCGAGAACGACAGCGGTAGCTGCCCTGTTTGAGAGAAACTTTCTTTTTAATTATTTATTTTTTTTGGGGGGGAAAGGTTAATTTACGTCTAGTATTTTTTTGAAGTTAGAAGAAACATCTGTTCCTGGACAGGTATCTCATTGTGGGAATACGCCGCTGATTTCTTGGCAAAACATGACCCCCCTGGATAACGATGTGGACTGAACTGTTTTTTCTTGTACTTTCTGTTCTGCATTGCGCAGGTATGATCAACTGGAAATGATTAACTATTGTAATGAGGTTGGTTCTGTGGTCTGGTTTTGGGGTCTCTTGTTATTATAAACTATATGAAAGGGAAGCTTTACAGGTGAGGGCTTTACACCCTAATGTTTGTAGAAGCAGCCTCAACAAATCCAGCCTGTCATCATGGTGTTGGTCTTATTGGCCAAGTCTCGGTGTGTTTTCTATAGTTTTATTATATTTATTTAAATAAAATACGCTGTCATAAAACTATAAATATTCTAACTTCCCTTTTGTCATAAGTCAAGCAAAGAAAAGATAAGATGTAGTCAACAGACTAAATCAAAAACTAGAGAAACAGGTTGATTAGACCATAAACTGGAGGAAAGTTTAACACATAGTTTAGTTTAATGGTAAACACTAAACACACTTTCCTGCTTTAGCCTTATTTTTACTTTTTCTGCATTCTAAATAGTAATTACAATCATATACACTGACTTCTTGTGGAAGCAAGAGATTTAAATGCACGGTCACCCTTCCAGTCTAAGATTTATACTTTTTAATCCCTTGGATGGAAATGTTTTGTGAAAGGAGCTTTTTAAGGATAAACCATACAAAACCTAACATAATATCGGTTTAAATTGCTGTAAATATTAAAAAGTTTACATAAAACATAAAGGGAGAAGTGTTAGAATTTAAGGAGTAGTGGTTGAATTTACTTACAGTATGCAGGCATAAGCTGCAATGTAATAATCCTATACTACACAGAGGAGAGCTGTTCTGTATGCCCTTTCATACCTTAACATATTATTTGAGCTACTATACCATTTATTTAATATAGATTTGTGGTACAAACCATCAAGATCTAGGTAGTCTACAATGTCTACAGTGTCTTACTTTTGATAACCTACTTGAATAACAGCAAAAGGTTATCAAAGTCTGCTTACTCTTGGCAGCATTTAGGTGTGAAAAAATAGAAAATAATCTTAAAAACTGTGTTTGTTTTAAACTGGAATGTCATTCCAGTGTGCTTATCGGATGTTAACATAAATCTTGGATCAGTTCTTTATTTAGTCTTTCCTACATGAAAACCTTACTGGCTTCTTCTTTTGAACAAATACAGCTTAAATGAATCCTCTAAAAACAAGGTCGATTTTCATTTTTTTGGTCGATTGCAAAGATTTTATGAGAGTGCAAACTTATCGAAGCTGCGGAAAGTGCAAAAACTTTGGTTACAAACTCAGCAGCTTACAGCGGCAGGTTTTACTTTCTGTTATGTGTGTACAAGTGGTTTACTGGGATTGTAAAAAAAATAAAAATAAAAGATAGCACAGAAAGTTAGCTCTGCACCAAGACTGACACCTGGAGAGGATCTCGTTTTAAAGCATTATGTGCAGCATGACTTTATATAGAAGTGTGTTTAGGATCCTTGTCAGTCATAACCTTCTAACATGTTTCTCCTCAGTCTCCTCCTGTCCTCCTACGCCGATTAATGTCAGCTTCTCTTCTGAGAACCTGAGGAATGTACTCCACTGGTTTCCAGGAAATGGCACACCAGATGGCACACATTTTACAGTGGAATATGCCAGGTGAGTTCATATTCAGCAGCTATTATAACCAATAAACTCTACATCAGAGCGTTGGCTAGATGCATAGAACATATCAATAGGTGGATGCACCATCATTTTCTAAAGCTGAATATAAACAAAACTGAGGTAATAATCATTGGACCAAAGTAGGAATGATCCAGAGGTAGCTCACAGCGTCAGCTACCACAGCTAGAAACCACTGCTTATTAGAGGCACATTAAGTGTCTTCTTTATTCAGAAGCCTACTTTATGGCTCAATTGGATGAGTTTGAGATTTTTCATTGCCCCTTGTGTGGACCTGTGTGTTTCACAGATATGGAGGCAGCACTGAGGTCAACAAAGGAAAACGTGGGCATTGGACAGCAGTGCAGCAGTGCACTAATATTGTGCGGACTTGGTGCGATTTGAGTCTTGAGACATGGGATGAGGAAGAGGGATACTATGCTAGAGTTCGTGCATTGGGAAGGAAATCATCTTCAAAATGGAGTGTGACAAAAAGAAGATTTGATCCAAAGTGGGACAGTAAGTAAAACTCACTCACTTCAGCTGATTTTGTTTTGTGAAAATTTTGTTTTAGGTTTACAGTAAATCATTTTTAGATTAAATAAGCAAAGAAACCAATATATTTTCTTATGTTTAGCTATTGTTGGACCTCCGATAGTTTCTGTGAAAATGAAGAACAATAGCGCAATTGTCACACTAAAGGGGCCGATGAGGTATTCACCAAACAATGACACCCCACCACGGAGCATGAAAGCCATCTACCCTCGCATGTCTTACAACCTTACCATCTACAACCACCACCGCAACCAGATGGTGAGTAAAAATACTACTCATCATCATAACGTAGGTGAGAGGGAGGATGGTTGTACTACAAGATGTTATGCACAACTATTCATATTCTTGTTTAAATCTTATGGCAACATTATCTCAATATTTCATCTGACCTATATGCAACACAGTGCTGGAGGAATGTAAACATAAATATTAATTTTGTCTTTTGCTTTTTTTTCCGTTTAAATGCTTCTGATCATCAAAACGTTTTACCATGAGACAATGATAACCAAAGACAAAGAATGCTTTCAAATGATTATTTTGAAACATAATTTGTTTCTCTGAGTTATGATGGAGGCTCGTCAGTTTCTGAGCCAACATATTTAGCTGTCAGCGTGATGTTCTTTTACTGAAATCTTTTTTTAGTTCTACTTAAAAAGTAACAAGATGCACACTTTATGGAAAGTTCCACATTTATCTTTTTGGTCCACAGAATATTTTCACAAAAATCTTTGGAATCTAGGAAGATTGACTCTTTCTTTCTTTTTAAAGAAAAGTCATTTTTGTCTTGAACATTTTCCACAAATGCCAATATTACCCAGTTTTTTTTTTTCTTAATTTGAATCCCACTGACTCTAATTGAGAAAAGGGAGGTCTGCAGTGCTTTAATTTAATTTAATTCATTTCAGTTTTTTATATAGCGCTAATCAGGGCTGGGCGATATGAACTTAAAAAGCCTCTCGCAATATTTCGTGGTACTAAAGTCACTAAATTGAAAATAATAAAAAAAAACATTACTTCTTCACAGTCTTTCTTAGCTAACTGCCACATGATATTAAATAATATAATTAAAGAATATAAAAATTTTAAATTTGATTATTCGGGACCCCGGTTGCATAAAGAAATATGATTTTTATCACGAAACATCTTGTGATAACCATATTTTATTACGTTTTTCAAAACTGTTAAAGCCGCTGTGGAAAAGAATCAAGGAAAAAGAGAAAAATGCTTAGAATAACAATTCTGACAATTCGCACAGTTTCTGGAGTTTTCAATCATCATTGTTTATGATTTGTGAAACTTATATTAATAATGATAAACAATATATTTATTGTTTAGTGGATTTGACTTTGGAGTAATCTCTCACGGCAAGCATGCATGCAGCAAGAGAGGAGAGTAAAAACTCCCTTTTAACAGGAAGAAACCTCCACCAGAGGTAAGCTCAGTGTGAGCGGCCTTCTGCTGAGGCCAACTGGGGGTTCAACAACACAGAGGCAGTCACTCAAAAGGAACAAATAAGAACTGCTCCTTAAATACTTTCCATGTTATGAAGGTAACAGTAAACTAGCTCCACAGGTGTCTCTGTCTTGGAGAGATGTGTTTAAGCAGATAAGCTCTGAGTT
Source organism: Jordanella pulchra (assembly GCA_034780135.1). Taxonomy (NCBI): domain Eukaryota; kingdom Metazoa; phylum Chordata; class Actinopteri; order Cyprinodontiformes; family Cyprinodontidae; genus Jordanella; species Jordanella pulchra. The sequence goes on from JAUZNJ010030559.1 coordinate 7,245, forward strand.
GGTTTTAATGCCAAAATGATGAAAGAAAGCACATACAGTTAGTCACACTAAAAGCTTAGATCATAATTATGCCAGGGAAAGAAACACAAAAACAATCCCTACTATAACATTTATAATGGAAGTCACAGGACGCTACAGCCAAACAGATGAAGCAATGTGATGAGAAAAAGCTGAGAGAACATAGAGCTGAAAATTAAACCAACAAAAAATAAAGAAACAGAAGAATAGAAGTAAAATATAATAAAGTGAGGAAAAAATTTGGCATTATGCAGCAGCAGCCTAAATCTATAGCAGGAAAACTGTAAAGACAGCTCAGGATAACATGAACCAATCGTACTATAAGCTTTAACTGGAAGGAAAGTGTTAAGACTTGCTGTAAAATTAGTTTGCTTCACAGATTAAAACTGCTTGTTGGTTTTATAGGAGATGTGCCTACATGCTAAAAGGCCAGCCTTCCATTCTACGTTTAGGAACAAATAACTACTAGGAAACCTTTGGTTTGAGAGAACGATGCTCCATTAGGAACATAAGGAACAATGAGACTTCTGATATAAGATGGAGCTTGATTATTCGGAGCCTTATAAGTGTGGAGGACAATTTTAAAATATTGTCCCAGATTTAACAGGAATGTAGTGCAACTAAAATAATAATAAAAATATGACCTTTGTTTTTAATTTTCATCAGAAATTGAAAACAGAGTTGTTGTTTTTTTTCAGAATCACAACTCCTGAGAAAATTGAACAGTCTCACATTTATTTTCCTATTTTGGATGTTGGCTCTGTTCACTAAAATCTCAAAAACTTTAAAATGGTTTTCCCTGATCCAGAAGGATACTTATGGATCTTTTTTATGAAAGTGTTTAAACTGGGGTCTTATGGGTCCTTTTTGAGATTTTATTACCTGCTTCAGGCAGGGTCATGTAAGTATTTTGGTGAATGTTACAGGTTAGACACTTATGTGGCTATTGAGAATTGACCACAGAGTGTCTTACAGTCTTACAAGTCCTTTATTATTTAACTAGAAATATTTATATTCCTCCATTGAGCAATGTTGGTGTGGGTTGCTGTTTTCCCCTTAGTCAATGCATCGTTGGAATATTAGTTTATCTGTCTCCAAGGTTAGAATTGGTCTCATAATATGAAACATATTAACCTTGGGCTAATATACCATGTAGCACTAATCTACCTATGCACCTTTATTTTGCAGCACCATTTTCCATTGGATACCAGCCAGTACAAATACCAGATGCTGGACTACAATACAGAATACTGCTTCTTTGCAAAGTCAAGATTCCTCTCCATACCAATGCATTGCAAATCCTCTTCTTGGCATTGCATAACAACACCTCAAGGTACAACCATGTCACACACATGCTTGACAATTGAAACAGCATGAAATAAATTACAGATATACCTAACTTTAGGCCAGCTGCCAATACCTATGCATCCCACAGCAAAATGCCAACCAGAAACTGGCTACCAGGAAGTAAATGACAACCAAATACCTACCAAGAGAAAGACAGATCCTGAAGAGCAGGCTGAACTGAAAGAAAAAATGTCCAAGTCATTGTACTTCTGGTATGGCCTCGCATTATATGAGAAAATACATCACAGAAATAACACGCGACTGTCATCACAAACTGATCCCAGCCCAGCACCCTGAGGGTGTATTCTAATTAAAAGGATGGAAGTAAGGGCTAATTAAAGCCACAGCCTAAGCCTATAGAAGCATAACTATAGAGATAGCTCAGAATAACCTTAATAACCTTTATTAAAAAGGAAAGTTTAAGCTTAGTCTTAAAAGTAGACAAGGTGTCTGCCTCACGGACTAAAGATGGTAGTTGGTTCCACAGGAAAGGAACCTGATAACTCAAAAGATTTGCCTCCCAATCTACCATTAGAAATTCTAAGAACAACTAGTAAAACAGCAGATGAAAGTGCTCTGTTAGGAACATGAGGATCAATCAGATCTCTGATATAAAATGGAGCTTGGTTATTTAAGGCATTGCATGTGAGAAGGAGGATTTTAAATTCTACTCTGGATTTGACAGGAAGCCAATAAAGAGAACCCAAGTCCAGATGAAGTGACTGATTAATCAGCTTCTTTTTGAAAGACTGTTCCAAAGAAAACAACTTCTGTTTTTTTCAGCATTCAAAAGCAGAACGTTTAGAGTCATCCAGGTTTTTATGTCTTCAAGACATGTCTGTAGACTATGTAAACTGTAGACTATAGTTATATCAGGATGTAGGACAAATATAGCTGAGTATCATCAGCATGACAGGAGAAATTAATCCCATGTTGTCTGATGATTCTACTAACTGGGAATTGGTAGAAGAGAATTGGCCCAAGCACTGGTCCCTGTGGTACTCCTCTGTAGAAGGTGTGTCATGGTACCTAGATTACAAGTAATGGTAGCAAATGATAGGAAATAGATGGACAGATTGGGATCAGGTTTGCTGTGATGCTGTATAATGCTCTAGCCTGGTATGGTGATGAAAAAGCTGTGTCAAAAAACAAAGGCTCAATTGACCTATCTGCTTAACTATCACCTGTGATGATGAGACAAAGATTAATTATGAAAAGACTGATGTCTGGGACAAAGAGGTTGATATGAGCCTACTCCATTGGGTTGTCAGGCTCTGGGTTAAAGATGCTGTTAAAGATGCCTATTTTATGTGCTGCTAACTCTAATCCATGCCTCCCCCAACAGACCCTGTCATTAAGCAGCTGCAGCAGGTGCTTGTGTGGATAGTTGTCCCATCCCTTTGCATTTTTATTATTGGGTTGGTCATCTACCTTCTCTACAACTACGTGGCTGGGAACGAACAACAAATCCCATCTATACTGGTAAGTTCAATAAACAGTCTTGTTAACAAATACATTTACACATTTAATCTGCTTGTGAAACGCTGTCATGCCATGTCTCATGTTTTTCTTTCCAGAAAACTTCCTTTCATCCAAATCATCTTGTGCTTCCTCCTGATTATGTCCACCTTCAGCTACCCAGAATAATTCCTGACAAGCCTCCTCCACTCACTGAGATCCCATTAATCGTTCCACCACGCCTACGAGGAAACTTTTTACAGGACCCTTATGTACCCCAAGATCCTGAAGAACCCATGAATAATTTGTCAGTTGACTATGGCTGTGTGGCTCCAAAGAAAAAAGTTGTTGAAGGTGAAGGCACAAGACTGAGGGATCACGAGGAAGGGGATGGTGTGAATAATTTGACAGGTGAACACCAGAAATGTCCTAATAGTTTCAGGAAGGAAGATGATCACTCTGATGGTGGGAACAACCCTCAAGCCCAAACATGTGGGCAAAAACCAAAGCCACAACCTGCTAAAACAGAGATTAGACCTGCAGTGCAAACTTGTCTCTCATTGAAGGGACACTCTTGTTTACTACCAAATGTCCAGGATCCAATACAATCTAATCAAAGCTTATGTAGTGTTGAGCAAACTATCGAGGACAGCAGGGAGTCTTCAGCTTTATTGTCTAACAAAAGCCAACAAGCCGGCACACTCGACATCCATCTAAACCTACCATTATTAAAAGAGGAAGTAAAGAAGGAAAAGTCAGAGGAAAGTGAGCAGAAAAAAATTCAGTGTGACAATGATCCTCTCCTTTCTGGTTATGCCCCTCAGAGAATCTCAACCATGCCCAGTTTTGACTTACAACAGTTTGATCGCTTATCAGATGACTATGGTCATCTGATAAGCGGAGGGAAAGAAGACAAGAAAACAGAAAATTGTGAGTTTCCGTATTTGACGAGACGTCAGCTGAATTTGGAAAGTTTGATTCTAAGAAGAGAAAGCGACAAGGAGGCAAAGGCCCAGGTAGAGGAGGAAACAAGGTCAGAAGCAGATGATGTTTTTAGAAAATGGGACCTGGTCATCTCAGTGGATGAGTATTAGAAACCTATTATCCTCGCTGTAAACATAACTTATCTCATACAGTGACTATGTATATGGGGAAGGAATTATGTATCTACAAATGTGAAAGGGATGTATGAAGGTACAAATAACAAAGGAGTGAACTGACCTGAAGCCAATGATAACCAACACGTTTTTTTGCATTACATCACATGAAGCTCAGGCAGAGATAATTTACTTTGAGTCATTTTTTAATCTAAAAATAACATTCATGAGGAATTTTTTAGAAAGTATGAGAACAAAGGTTTAAGATTACTACACTAGACATGCATATAAAAACAAAATATGTACATAGGACACCAAAAAAGGCTTTCAGTTGCTCTGTCTTTTGTTCTCATTAGCCATTCATAAATGACAAGCAAATGTAAACAACATAATCAACTAATGAAGACTTTTTATCAGCTCTGAACAACATTTATTTTGAAAAGGAACATTAGCAATCCAACAACTTATGATTTACCTGTTTGAGTTTATATTTTAGTTAAAGGTTGATCTTGAAACTACAAAACAAAAGGATACTGTCTTAATATATAGCTATTTACACAGGATTGCTGTCAAATATGTTGAGCCTTACAGCATAATCTTAGTGTTCAGCAAATTCTGTAGTAGTGGTCGTTTTACCATCAGATTATTTCATATGTATGTTTACATTTGTTTGTAGTTTAAAGTTCGAGAAATTCTTTTAATCATTTTAAGTTTGTTGGAAACATTAATTCTTTTGTTCCAGTCAAAGCACGTATAACTATGTAAATCTCATGCATTTATATCAGCATTAAGTAATTGCAGATACCCAGAGGAAAAAAAATAGTGATACTGTTAGTGTTTATTATTTCTAGATACATTTATATAGCATTTTAATACTAACTTATCTTTATTTGTAAAGTTAAGTACAGAAAAAGTGTCAACTCCTTTCCCCCCACTGTATCCTTTTTAACCTCCTTTTAGAGAAACAGGTTCCTTTTATCAGTATTAACTCTTCCGCCATGTCTTGACTTTCTGGTTTTGTGCAAATCTTATGCTGTTGTTTTTGAAATAAGATATGTATGTGAAGGTGTTGTTTTTTGTTTTTTTTTGGCTCACTATTACAAGTTGCCTGGCCTCTTCACTTGCTACTGAAACTTGCTCATTCTATCGGCCTAAGTAAAGAAAATGCCTTTTATTTTCTTCGTGAGCTGTAACCCCTCCCCAAAAAGACAAAAGCAAAAAAAAAACTCCATAGATAAATGAAGGAAAGCTTTATGTAGCTAAATTACCTGTATTTGTTTCTTTTTATTTAGCTTTTTTAAAAGCTTGTTAAACATAGGCATGGTCCTGACATGGGGGCGTGATCTAAAAGTGGCTTCAATGTACTGTCTTAACTTTTTGACTGTTTTATGTCACAGAAAAGGATATTAATTTAATCATCATCTGTTTTCCGGATGGTTTATAGCTTGATTTCTGTATATACAGTGATTAGGATGATGCATTTGATGCTTTTAATGCTGTTAAACTCTGGGTTATTAAATAAATGCAGACATGTTTTATATTGTTATGTAATGTAATTGTATAGAGAAAAATAACAGAATAAAAGATGAACTGATTGCATCACATACTTTCTTTGTGTAAGCTTGTGTTTGGTAAAGACTATCTTCTCATAGACCTCAATAATGAAAAAAAAATTAAAAGGCTCAGATACATGTTTTCATGCTACAAGTGACTATATGACCCTGTTTTTTGTTTTGTTTTGTTTTTTGTTTTTTGTTTGTCTATTTTTGTTTTTGACTTGCGTCGGCTTTGAGAAGACTCAAACAGTAGCTAGACAGCGACCCCTGCTGGTCAAATTACACACCATCCATACGTAACTGCATGACACCTACGGATAATTTTAGGATATATAAACTGTGATATAACTTATGTAACCAGTACTTTATTTCAGATGCTTACGTTATTCTTCTGATAACAAGATCAGTTACTTTTGTCAATCAGTATTTGAAAAGGGTATAGGATAAAGAGCTTGTAAGTCTAACCCTTGCAACCAAGAAAAAACAAGAATATCATCACTATAAATGAAATGTAATCAAACTTATGCAGCAATAATATTTATATACGTAAAATTATTTTTGATTATGTTACATTTAATCAGCTGGCAAACATACACATTTATTATTTTAAATTTAAACATTTTCTTACACCTGGACAGAGAATTATATAACTTCAGTTCATCATTAAGGCCATTCCACAGCTCTATTTCTATATTAGTTCTTACTTTATATATTTCAAAAATAAACAATCCTCCTAAATACATTACCTTTTTCTTGACTGAAATAAATTTTGAATGCTGATAAGACTTGTTAATTGCATGAAAAAAGCACCTCTAGTATTGGTAAGTATACAAAACAGTGAAGGAATCCACATATAATACACTATTTTGTTTATGTTATCCAGCATTGATTACTTGTTGTTCTTGTGACTCTTTTCTGAAATTTGATTATTGTGTCAATATTAGTTTTATAATTATCTTGAGTTTCAGCATCATATACAGGTGTGGTAGTTCAAATGCATAATACAATCTGTGTACACATTTCAAATTAAAAAACACTCTATTTTGCACAGCAATTGCTAATCTACTCTTCACATATTCTTTGTGGGGTTTCATACAAAGTTTGCAATCCATAATCCCTCCCAAAAACTTTCTCTCATTTACTCCTTCAATTTCAATACCATCTAAACTTAACCATGTACCACAGGTTACTCCCTCACCACCACACACCATGAATTTAGTTTTCTTTTCATTTGTCATGGTGCGGTTGTTTAGTTGGTGGTGAGGCAGAGGCAGAACCAGGTTGTAGTGAAAATTAAGACGTTTAATAAACACAGAGTCCAAAACAGAGTTACAGGAGATGTCCTCAGAACAGGCAGCACGGCAAAACAGAATCCATCTTGAATACCGGGCGATCAGATACAGACAGACAGAGACGAGCTGAGACAGCTAAGACAAGGACCCGACAAAGAAGAGACCAGGAGGGATTATATGCACAGTGTGGCAATCAAGGAAACAAGACACAGCTGGGAGCAATAAGGGGACACAGAGAACAACAGGAAACTTCAAAAATAATACCAAGACACACTGATCATGACAGTAGCCCCCCCCCTTAACGGGTGGCTTCCAGACGCCCGAAAACAAAGAAAACAGTCCAAAAACACCAGGAGGGTCAGAGTCCAAAATAAACAGGAAACAACCCACTCAGGGTCAGCCCAGCGGTCCATGTTGAAAATAAGCATCTAGCTTCCTCAGGCAGGCAGGGTTCAGACAAGCTCATCCAGAGCTTCTTCAGGCTTGGCTTCCTTGGGCAGGCAGGCAGGGTTCAGGCAAGCTCATCCAGAGCTTCTTCAGGCTTGGCTTCCTTGGGCAGGCAGACAGGGTTCAGACAAGCTCATCCAGAGCTTCAGACTTGAGGCGGGTTTAGCGTGCCTCACCAGTTCTCTTTCATAGCATTCGTTTCGTGTCTCACTATGGGGAACGCCTCCTGCGTGACCTCATCAGAAGCTCAAAT
>JAUZNJ010030560.1:3056-14712 GCA_034780135.1 Jordanella pulchra
AAATTTTAATATCATAAGAACTTTTTTATGTTTAACTTTTGGATAAAATTTATGTTAAAAACTTTAACAGAATTAAATGAATGTGATAAACAGAAACAATAGAATCAATAGAATCAATTGAGTAAATAGAATCTGCAATTTTAGAGCAAATTCAAAACAAGTCTTTTTAAGTAGAGTTCATAAATCACAACACAAAAGGACAACAAAAATTTACCCCATGAATGCAGGTATTTTGGGGATTTCTCTCAAACAGCTAAAAGAGAACAATAAATGCTGTCAGAAATTCAAAGAATAATTCCCAGAAGCCTCACAGTGGGCCTTTTCACCCGTGGAGAAAGACAGAAAACACTACAGTGGGGGTTATGTCTCCTCACACACTGTGCTGAGACAGAGCGACAACCTGGTAAACAGTGAATCTAAAACGGAAGTATCAATTTCACTCTTTCCATCAATATTATAGTCCATATTTTGGACTGTAGTGCAGTAAAATATCTGTTGAACATACTGTTAGAGATCAGAAGCACAGAGTGGCCTTTTGGGGTCTCCATAGCTACTGTTGGACAGAAAAAAATTGTCTTTTCTTTCCTCTCATTAGAAACATTAACTTCTGGAGATTGATACACTCTCGTATGGACTTCAAGTCAAACTGATTGGATGAGACAAAGATATGTTCCTTGGAGACAAACAATCTACCTGGATTTGGGATAAAGGAAAAGGACGAATAGGAGGGGGAAACACCTCATCCCCAATGTTAAGTGCTGTGGTGCATCTGTGATACTGCAGGTCTGTAAGAACTGTTTGAAATATCAAAGTGAATAAATAAAAATATGGTGGCTTCTGCCTGACAACTGGAAATGGGTCATCAGTGGGTCACTTCAAGCAGGATAATGACCCCAACATGTGGTTATAGCAGCACAAAAATGGCTAATAAGACTCCCGATTAACTTCCTTTAATGGTAAAATTAATTCCTTTAACTATTATTAGGAAACCTGTGAGGTGAGCCCTAGAGAAGAGAGAATGAAAGAGGTTATAGATTGAGCAAAAAAATATAAAAATACTGAAAGATCGTCTTTCTGTTTGCTCAGACCTTGTAAACTTTGAGAAATATAAACCATGATTTAATGTGAAAAAAAAAATCCTAACTATTTTTTTTTTCAACTAAATAAATGTTCCTAAATTAAATTTTAATTGTTTGTTCTTGGGGTTTCAAATGTAATTATTTTAATAAAATAAAAATGGCAATAACAAACAGAGTGGAATGTTTGCATATTTTAAAGATCAGATCCTGGGCGTGTAGTGATAAACTCACATGAGCAGCAGAGTCCCTGCTTCCCCAGTCCAATTAGCATGTTGAGACACAGGTTACAGTAGGCGGGTTTGTTGAAGTGCTTCAGTCTCCACACATGCTGCCCGTCATCTTTAACATTCTGAACAAACAGATCAGACTCATCATTAATAACCTAATGAGAAACTTTAGAAGAATTATTTCATTTCATGTTACTGTGGACGACAGTAAATCAATCACAAAATATTTTTATTTTTGACCTTTTTTTTATTTGGGGATACGTTTGAAATAAATGTTTGGTGTTTTAGTAGAAGTTTTCAATCCATTCATTCATTCATTCATTAATGAAAAAATGGATTTGAGTTTTAAAATAAGACAGAGAAAGGCTGGCATCTAGTGGATAATATAAGAACAGCATTCCCAGATTCTTTATTAGAAAGGTTTTACTGTAATACAACACACAGTTTATGCTCACTAAGCAGCTGAAAAGCTTTCCTGATGAGCAAATTCAATCACTCGGCTCCTTTTCAATGAAAGCTTCTACTGAATATCTGATAATTATGTAAAAGGGATCAACAGCAACTTCATTTACTGCAAAGGTTTTGTTCGCTTAAAAATCTCTATTAGTAATGGTGCGTTAACCACCCCTTCCCCCAATTTCCTCTTTGTCTGAAAATAACTTCACGTACAGTAGATGTGTTTTCAGAATACTGCAGCTTCCAAAATATTAAACAACTTCAAGGTGAAATATGTGCAAAAGTAGAGAAATATACTTTATATTAGCCACAATTATTTTCATACACAAACAGACATTTGAAAATATGCGCAGAACCACATTTTTATCAAAATAAGATTAAATAAAATTAAATTAAATAAGTAAAACTGATGCTGTAGGCAATAGAAGGACAGACAGCAGTGGAAAGTTATTTGACAGCACTGCCTAATATCTGATAAATGCTCCCTGTTATTGTTGTGCAGAAGAACAGTGATTTCCCATCATTGCTGTAATGTGTGGGCCTCCCTCTCATTAAAAGGGAGTAGGTAACCTTGTAGTTCTGCACCAGAAAAACCAAGGACTGCCTAAAATGGCATCAAAACAACCTCCAAGACAAACATAATGCAACGACCTGGACCAGACTGGTGTTGCTTCTTTTATTACTTTATTTAGTTATTTTTTTTAAGCAAAATTGACAAGAAAAGTCTAAAAAAATCTTAACATTAGATATTTGGACCAAACTAATTTATATCTATGACAGTTTGTATATTATACTTTATGCAATTATTTACATGATCTAATGAAAGATACAATGTGTCATATTTAGAGTAATTAACATATTCACCTTGCAGGACTGATCTAAAATGAGGTTAAATAAGGAGCAGGGGTGAGAATAACACAACTAATTTACACCTGTAGGGTGTCAAACATCATATACACAAGCTCTGAATTAAAAGTGTTAAAAAAAACTGAAAATGCTGTATTGCTCAAACACTACCCAATGTTTTACATTAGTTGCTCCATACTGCAACAAACTATCAGAAGGAAATCAAATCGTATATTTTCTTTGCCCTTGTAGCTGAGGGGATAAATTAGAGACAATAATAAAATATAAAATGGTCAATGACAGGTGTGATGCCTTGTGGAGGTTGTAATGCAAACCACCAGTCAAGTGAATGGATATTCTCTTTAGAACCATAACGATGTAAAAATTAAGACTCAGTATTAAAGGTTATAAATTCTTTTTATAGACAGACAATTTTACTATGTTTGGTTTATTAGTTTTCAGCTTGCTTTCTTCCTTTGAACAATTCTACAGCCATATAGAAATGTAAATGATCCATCATCAGTACCAAGAACTGACATATATACCGCATGTTATAGACTCCTATAGTTTTCCAATCTAATTTCAACATTTGGTATTAGTGGTACAGCACAGTAAATTCACACCGTCTCTTTCTGTGAACTCACCGTCTCCAGGCCCAACAGGACCAGCAGAGGAATGGTGGTCAGGCCCCCTTGAATCCACTCCCCCAGTGACACTGTGCCATCCTGATCGTAGTCAATCTCCTGCATCATTTCCTGAAGGATCTAAGACACATTTTTTAAAATGATTTTAATCAGAGCTTTTAATTCACAGTAATTAAAATGTGCTTCTTTAGTGGAAGAAAGAAAAAAAAAACATTGGAACTTATTTTTACTCAAAACCAGAGCCTAAATTATTGGATTTTTCACTTTGGAACATTTCAGAAGGTAAGGCATAAAGGGAGCTTTTCCTCTGTAGATAATTGATAACCCTGGTTCCTTTCTGGTGGTTTCTTCTCTTCAGCTCATCCACAACTGTTTTCTAGGGTTTTAGTCTGAGGGCAAAGCTCTGCATAGAAGGGTGATTTATTTCCAGTGCTATTACAGCTGGTAAAGGAGAAACTGCAGAATGAAAATTTGCTGAATCAGTGATCATTATTCTTAGCAGTTGTAATCAATACCTTTTATAACTTATTCGTAATATATTTTACACTAGATCTCTCTACAGTGTTTCTCCCAAAAAGCTTCATATTTGTCTTATCTGACAGACACACCGTTCCATTGTAAGCCTCTAAGGTAGTCCTCAGAAAAAAAAAAATCCTTATGCTGCTCCTGTCCAATAGTGCTCTTTGATTTCATTGTCTGTCTTTCTGTCCTCTGCAATCTGTGCTGTGGCAGCCTTTTTTCTTACACTTCCAGCTGCCCTGACATTAGGAAGAGGGAATATTTTCTGTTATTCCAAATAATTGATTTATAAAGATAAAACCTCAGGCTTATAGTGTGCATTGTTGTCTTTCCAATTTTGAAGATCGCCAAATAAAAAAGGGATAATAGTCCAGATTTATCCAGATATAGATCAGGTTTGGTAAAGCATGCGATCCATGGAAAGAGGCTTCAGTCCACGATATTGGCGTCACAGGTTTGAGTCCCTGCCTATTGACTTATCTCTCCCTCACTCCCTCTTTTAGTCATTTTCCTTTCAGCCGACTTTAAAATACAGACCTCTAATACGAAAGAAATATTTCAAATTCTTAAGACTGTGGCATTTGTAATTTTGTAAAATATAATAAAACCTTATTGTGGAATTACTTTCAATTCAAAATAAAGGTAATATTTTATTTTTATTCTTAGTGTGACAATAAGCCAAAGCAATAAAATGTTAATTTTGCAGAGTATAGAGGCGTCGTTTTCAAGAATGCATCTAAACTTACAACTGTCTTTCCTTTTATTTGTTTTTAAAAAAATATATCCTTACTGGTTTGAGTTCGGTCACGTCCCATTCCAGGTACTCAGCTACGTGCATCATCTGGGAGATAATGTGCTCCAGCTCCTGTAGGATAGTCATTACAGGCACAGAAATACTGTGTTTACCTTTGTGTAAAAAGAATGACAAACAGTCAGTAATAGTAGGTTGGAGACATGTGCAGAAGAGCTTCACAGCAGTAACAAAGGCAGCGTGGGAAGAGCTCCTGGTCGGATGGTTTAATTACAGGGAGGCTGACATTTGTATTTGGTGCCACACTGCATTACCACAATACTCTGAGGAAGGTTTAGGGTGTTGAGAGAAAATTTCAGTGTTCATGCATGTTTTGGTGTTAAATGTGGAAATAATATAGGTCATATGAAAAAGAAATAACTGAGGAGTTACTGTCATATTTTTTTCCGTTTCCATTCCTAAATGAATATGTTGGAACAGAAACCGTTTTAACTTCCCCTACAAAAATATTGGGCTTTTCATTCCTAAACAAATGAAGCAACTTTTCTCTTTATTTCATAAAACACATTTTCACATGAGCGGAATGGCTGTAAGACCATCTCATTCTGTCCGTCTAGAAATTCAGGTGTGAATATATTCTTATGTTACTAATTCAAGATTCCAACAATCTTATTTTATTTCAGTTAGTCTTATTATTTGGCTCATAAAACATGTCACAGCTTTTCACACTAGCACATTTTTGATTGGAGATTTTAATAAAAATCTAAATAGGTGAAATAAAAACAGTCTCTTTAAATGACCCAGATGCGATTTTGTTTCTCGTGATACATGAGAGGCATCCTTCATAGATACATTCTCATTTCACCACCTGGAGGGCTAGATCATGCACCTTTGTGTGGCTGATTGCACACCTGACTCCACTGAGCAGACTGAGTACAGGTGTGCATCCAGCACAAAAAGGGCTTCAGATATAAAGCAGTAGGAACAGGTTATAAAGGAATACATAGGTTCAAAAAACTCCACATGGGGGGTTAAATAATAAGAGACTGCAAACTGGAGGTTGATTAGCTACTGCTTTATTAATTTACTGAATTTTGATGCTGCTTTATTGTGTTTTTTTAGCTCTTTTATTTGCCTTGAATGGCAGAAAAGTGCTATAATTGTACAATTCCATGTGTTGGGTAAACCGTAGGATTTTCACATGCTTTTCACTGTAAACAGATGTTTAAAAATCCAAACCAGTTCTCTGTTAATTAGAATAAACATCCGTTCAACGGGTTCTTCATAAGTTTAACAATTCCATTTTGGTGAAAATGAAGAGAAAAAAATTTACCGAGCTGTCAAGTGATCCATTTCCATCTGTGTCGTAGAGCCGAAACATGACTACGGAAAACAAGAAAAACTCAAACATTAGTCATATCCTACCTCCAACTTTTAAGAAGAACATAAGACAGACGACAGACTGTAACATGAGTAGAACATTTTTATAAGTGTAGCCAGGCATGGACTAGTGAGAGTTTTTTAGGATACAGTATACCAGTATACCAACAGAAAAATGAAAGCAAATCCAGGTTTTTCAAATAAAGACAAACTAAATTTTCTAAAATCCATTGCTTATAAATAAACTAGGACAGACTTTATCATGTTAATTTTGATAAATTGGTTTAAAACTTTCTAACTCATTCAACAAAATTAATGTAATTAATTGCCTTCTCTTCTATACATACTAAAATCTCAAGCAGGAACCCCTGTACTTGCCGTTTCTTGTACACCCATAAATCGGACGGTCAAGCAGCATCACAGCAGCTGCTCCACGTTGTTATCAAGCTTAAAAACCATGGCTGAATATAAACTGCCACTACTGCTCTGAACCACGCCAGTTAAAGACAGTCTTTTCTGCATTAATTGCACTAAATGTTCAATAATGAATAGCATTTATCTTCTATCAATTGGCTTGCTCTTTCTGTGCATGCACACTTCTGGTGTTTATATATTCAATTAGCTTTGATTGCATCTAGCTCCAGTTCTCACTGTATTCTGTGATCATACCTATGTGTCACTTTAAGCACTTTTACAAGTTTGTGAGAAGAAGAGAAAGGCCTCAAAACAAATATATATAAATACCAAAGTGTTATTCAGCAGTTGTTAAAAAAAAAAACGACATGGACGTTTCTTACCTAAATTTCTGGAAAGATCCTCCAATATACTTTTAACAAAAAAATAATAATATTTACATACACAAATGCTAACATATATATTAAATGCACTTAGTTATTTATCCTTAATTACATGGTTGACTTAAAGATGACTTGTAGAGACACAAAACTTTCTCTTCTCTCTCAGAAAAAAATGAAAGATATTTCTGATAAGAGCTTTCAATATTTATTGTAATCATTTTAAATTTTTGTTTGATTTAGTTTAATGATGTAATTAGCTACTGTATTTTTTGTTGTCAGTTCATTATTAGCATACAAACAGTTGGAATGCAAAACTAGCCAGTGATTGGCTAAGGGTAGCTATGGCTACGCTTCTGAATATGATGTCGTTGTTATTGTTACAGTGTTCTCCAGTGGCTTTGAATAATAAGAAAATGCCCCTTATTGAAAATATATATTTTTTTGTTCTACTTATCCTTTCGTTTAACCATAGAGTGAGATAATATAAAACATTTAGAAGAGCGTTGAACTGAGTGGGGTGGTTTAAAATATGTTTATCCATCAAAACCCCCAACAGGCCATTTAAATGTTGATAACAATATCGAAATCCAGGAGGGGTGTAAACACTTTTTCAGTTTGCTGATGATGGTTTTAAAGTGTAACGGCAGTGGTTTAATATCACACACTTTCAAGCAAACATAACACACTCTAGATAGTAGATGAGGTAAGAGATTTTAAACACAAAATGCAAAGTAATGTTTCTTATTTTTAGGGGTTTTATTTTGAAGGGGGGGGGTCCTCTGGTGTTAAAAGGTTTTAAATTAAGAAATATTTTATTTTCTGCCCTTTGTAATCTTTGAAATAAATATTGTTATTAAAGGCCCCGACCTCTTGGGGCTCTCTTCCTAGGAGAGTTTTATTTATTTTTTTCTTTGTACACTTCAACTTACCTTTATATCTGTTATTGTACCATTAAAAATAGGTTTATTTTATCTTGCATTTACATTTACATATCTAGGATACTTAAATCAACAAGAGGTTTTGATATTGTGGATGTTTTAAGTGCCGTATTCTATACTTTATATTTAGAAAAATCTGAAAAAAATGTTGTTTTTGGTTTCAAAAATCAGTGCTAATACAGAGGCATAGCTATAACGTTATGCCACAATTGTAAGAATAAAAATGGGTGTGAAGTATAAAAATCATATTAATGTTTCTGAGGCTGTTATTTTTGTTTGATGGAGAAATAAACATGTTCCACACTTCAAACAGTGATCTCCCCAGCTGTTTCTTGCAGGGTGAAAAAAATAAGGTAACATATTAAAATATGAAAAATCTAGTTTTCTTTTTTCTTAGGCTTTAGTTTAAATCTTACCTCAACACCAAGACTATTCTGTATCTCCTAATAGAAAGTTAGAAAAAAATGAAATAATATCTCAATGTACAACAGCGGATTTAGTATCTATATATTGAGAAAATGTTTGTATTTATGTATATGTATTTCTTAAAATATGCAAATCAGATGAACTGTCAAACCACCAGAGGGCGCCCTCCTCTACCGAAATATCAGAACACTTAAAGGGTCTTCTTATATTGTGTGCAGAAATAGTATTACAGAAAGAGTGAATTAAATTATTTAGTAATATCTGTGCTTAACGAAAGCAATTCCTCTCAATAATTCAACACGTGTCTGAGAATTATTTAGAAGCTTCTCTGAATTAGACTCACATCAGTCCAATAAACAGATTTACCTGAGAGGTACAGGAAATTCTGTCATGAATAACTCATAGATAACCTTTAGATTGTCATATTAAGGAGAATTTGACTTATATTTAAACTTAATCTGTCAGAATTTAAACATATAAAACCTTCTCTGATGACAGAATCAGGAAAGGCTTCCATGTCTGCTATGAAATACAGCCTGCTGCTACATTATATTAACTTCAGAGGGCATTTTGAAGTTCCTAAAGTCTCTTTTTTAAGAAAACACAGAAAATTCTTGGTAAAAAATCTTTACTGCATCTTTATTGTGACATTATAAGAAAGTAAGACATTTTGGAATTGAATAGCTATCAGATTTTATGGATGCTTGACTTATTTTTAAAGTTTTAAATGGATGTGCTCCTACTTTATTGTTGTATTTTAGAAGCTAAAAAACAAGTAACACGTTAATTAGAAGGGCATTGACCACAGGAGATTGTCATGTTCAATGAAGCCGGACCAAATTTGGCCAAATGGACACCAGTCCGCCCACAATGGCAGCTTCTATCAGGATCTGTGGCACCTAATCCAGCTTTAAAACTCTTTGAAACATACGTAGACTTTTTTTGACTTTGTGGTAGAACGCCCTATTTTGTTGAAGCCGGACATTTTTTTGCTATGTTTTTTATAGGTGATTTTTTAAATATTTTCTGCTCTTTGTTATGTGGGATGCTTGCTGCTTTTACCAGCTTTGAATAAAGGATAGAAATTGGCTGTTGTGCTAACATTGGTACACTGTAGTTACATTGATGCTTACTGCGTAGATGTTGATTATGTTGATCTAGAAGTATTGTAAAAGGGCAATAGCACAACACGTTTAACCCAGAATAATGACATTAAAATACATAATGTATTATCATAAGTGTGTATACAGTATTTTCTGTCTTGGTAAGAAAATGTTGGGCCAAAGCTTCTTCAATCCTAACTAAGCTGGACAGCCTCATGCTGACATGAACTGCAATTGCAATTAGTATGCTGGAAGTTCTTGCCTCTCCTTTTTCTGAAAATTATTTGTATTATTTTGAGTATTAAGAAACATATTAGATATAGGCTACCCGCATCATTTGATTATTAAAAATGGGCACATCTGTAGGCAAGGATATGTAAAGGCCAACATATAATCAACAAAATCATTACATTTTTCTTTAAATTAAAGTGAAAATAGAAAGACTCTTCCAGTCCAGAAGAAGAACTGGTGAAAAATCTAAGCACTCTCCCACTGCAGCATTTGTATAAAAGCGTAAGAGGTTCTGCCCAGATAATGCATAAATAAAAGCTGTAAGAATGTTGAAACCATGGCTGCGAAAATCTATTTTCTTCTTGTAAATGAAGAACAGATAATGACTTAGTAAATACTGTGGTTCTCCAGTACATATTTGATCCTCAGATACACTGGTACCTTTTCCCCAAACCTTTTAACTCTAGCTTTGACTCTGACTTTCTAATGACAACATTATACAGCATATGTGACATTAGATGAGACTAACATTCTAGCTTGTCCTCAGGGCGCCCGCCTTCCAGCAATGAGAGGTAAAACACAATATCCTTCAGTTGAACTGTATCCAGAGGCCCAGGCAGGGCAGGGGTCTTCAGAGGAGTCGAGTTGCTTTTGATGAGCTTAAGGCCTGCAGGGAGTCACAAACAAAAGGTCAAAACATCCCCATCCTAACCAGCAGGTATTTGTTGGTCCAAATACCTCTGGGTCAAGATGGCAAGCTTTAGTCATGGTATCTTATTTGCAAACAGAAACGGGATAATTCTATTGCTATCTGTGTGTTTAATTGCAAAGACTGAATAGAAAATGTTTTTAAAAAAACATAATTTAGCTTTTAAGATTAGATTAGATAGAGCTTTATTAATCTCACAAGGGAGAAATTTATCTTTGACAACAGGGGATGCAAATTTCACATAATTCAATAGTGACTTTCTTAAACATTCATATAACTCGCCAGCTATCCTTCAAGATATATCTAGTTACTTTTACGAATCTTCCAAAGTATTATTTATAAAACCTACCAAAACCTTTCATGGAACTTACCTGCTAAGTACCTATTGAGTTCCCAAAAAGTTTCAGTGATTTGCCATGATAATCTTAAAAAGAAACCTAAGTTTCAGAAAGCCATCTAGAAAGTTACAGGAAAGTTTCAGAAAACATCCGAGATAAAAAAAAAAGAAGGTCTTTGAAGAAGGCCCTTCCCACTCTGGGTCCATCTGTTCTTGCTATTGTAAACGGTAGTTTGTGTAGGGCATCGTTCCTACAGATTTAAAACATGCTATGGTTAAGCCCTTACTTAAAAAAAAACAACAACAAAAAAAAACCTATGTACTCTTGATCCCACAACTATAGGTCAATTTCTACGCTTCCCATCATTTCTAAAATTCTTTAGAAGGTGGCTTATGATCAGGCGATGGCCTTTTGGAAGTGCACGATATTTTAGAGTTTTTCCAATCTGGTTTTAAAACTTTACACAGCACTGAATTGGTTCTTGTAAAGGTTTTTAATAATATTTTTTTGGCTACAGATTGAGATGATTGTGTGTTCCCCTGTACTTAACCGCAGCTATTGATACGTCGACTGAAAAATTTTACTCTATCGTTTGGCAAAGTGGGTCGGCATCAGGGATACACCCATAGATTGGTTATGATCATATTTAGAAAACCAAACCTTCTGTGTCTCCTTGGTGATTATATGTTGTCCTCTGCTCCCATATTGTGTGGGGAGCAACAGGACTCAGTTTGTGCCCTCTTCTTTTTGCATACTTACCCTTGTCTCAGTAATGAGAAAGCATGGTGTTAATTTGAATTGTTACATAGATGATAGCAAGAAACATGGGAACCCCATTAATGTGCTGTTAGAATGCCTTAAAGGCCTGGGTGGCCCTTAATTTCTTGACATTAATGAGACTAAGACAGGTTTTCAGCAGCAGGCTCCCTTGATTGACCTAAGTTACCTAGCCCAGTACAGGAAGTCAGTTATTACAAACCTTGGTGTCAAAGTAGATGCTGATCATAAATTTTACAGCCAGATTAAAGTAACTGTAGAAGTTTCTTTCAATTAAGGCAGTTGGAAAAAAATAAAGCTCATTCTCTCTGAGAACATTTACAGACACCAATCAATGTTTTCATTACTACTTGGCTGGATTACTGTAATGCACCTTATGTGGGGGTTATTGCCTCCAACATTGTTCAAGCCAGAGAGTGCAAAACACTGTGGCAT
>JAUZNJ010030561.1:0-39976 GCA_034780135.1 Jordanella pulchra
GGACATTCAATTATATAAAATATGTATTTACTAAAAGTGAAACACGTGTTTTAAGTTAGGACAATAATACCAGATATAGTTACATAAAAAAACATATTTCTTATGATTTATTGTTTAAAGGTATTTTACTATGGCAAAAAACATAAAACAAACACAATTACTTCGAATCTCAAAAGCAGTTTTTTATTTACTGCATTAAGTTAAATAAAATATTGATTATTCTTTTCCTTCTATTTTGTTTTTAATAAACCTAGCTTGTAATATTGTGTGATATTTTTTACATTTTTATCTCTACATTAAAATTACAAACAGGTAATGAGCCAAAGTTAGAGATGTCAAATAAAACACCATCAGCTGTTACTTTTGAAGCTTATTTAGGTTTTAAAAGACAGCTGAGAGCTCCTGCTGATTCCATCAGATGATTATTAACCTAATTTAATAACAGATTTGATGTTCAATTACTTCATATGAGGTGCAATGAACGATAATACTACTGCAGTTTATTATTATAAAGGACATAACATTTTGTAAACATATTGGAACAGGCTTCATTTGCTGTGTGTTGGATTAATAAAAAAAACTATATTTCATTTTAGTAGATTTATCAGCTATAAATTCATGTTCAGATCTGTAGATTTCCCAATATGAGGCACTGGAGAGGCGATCACCCTAATCATCCTTTATTATACTGCCCTCTGGTGGTGAAAAGGTAACATTACATAATTTTAACGTTATGAATATCCCTCCATCAACAAGAAATAAAAAACTGATTGAGAGGCTACAAATCTGGTGAATTAGCTTAAAATCTGCATATTATTTCATTCTGACCTAACAAAATATTTGCCAGTTTTAATATTTTTTTTGAATAGCAATCAGTGTAACAACGTCTGTGAAGTGTCTAAACTGTTCGGTTAACCACGTGTTTATATAAAATGAGAAATTAGGTTTGTATTTAAATAAATCTCATTAGTTTTTGTTTTTTTTTTCGGAAAATTACTATTTATTGTGTTTGGCAAATATCAAGTTAGTAAAATATGCGGAAAAAACAACAAACCAAAGAGTAATTCAATTGGATTTGTTGTATATCTGACAAATAACAGGTTATGTGGTTTGGAAACTGAAGATAACAGACTAACTCCCTTCAATAGGATTGAATTTACTTAATTCATAACCTCCTAAAAAACTATTGTCTGGAACGATGTTCAGTTTCAAATGGTTAAAAACTGAAATGATCTTTGTTTTTCTTCATACCTCACGGTGTTGTTGGCAGCATCCGGATCTCGTGCCGAAACTGTCTTCACTACCGTCCCAACCTCAGCGTCTTCTGGAAGCTCGATGTAGTACGACGGCGAGGCAAACAGTGGCGGTTCGTCCACGTCTTCCACGCTCACGTGTACGATGGTGACGTCCTTGAAGGGCCCACGGTGACGGAAGGTTGGGTCCAGGTGGGTGTTGGCTCCCTCCACCTTTAGGGTGTAGCTCGGCTTGTTCTCAAAGTTTAATGGCTGGAGGTCAGATGCATATTGTGTTTTAAAAATAAAGATGTAGAGTTTGAGAAAAGAAAAGGGTCCTCTTTATTTTGAACAGATGTAAAACAGAATACATCTGGTTAGAAGTAGTTACAGCTGGTAACAAATACACAATCAACTGGGTTAGTTATTAAAAACATGCAATACTTTCATTATGTACATGTTTACTTTTCAAAAAATGTATTTCAAATTTAAAATGTTAAATTAGAACTTAATTAAATGTCATATTGGTGAATCCATTTGGCATTTGCAATTATTAATTGCGAGTATTGATCATTTAATGATACAAATGAGGTTGTGCTTTAAAGTTTACACACCCTTCCATTGAAAAAAGAAACAAAAATGAGCTGCAAACAAAATAAAGGGTTAGTCAAAAGTAATAACAAGTAGAAATCATGAAATAGATCATACATAACATATATTAAAATGTTTTATTTTGTTTTATTTTTCTGAGTAAACCGATTATTTTGATTAGAATGTAATTGTTTACCTTTTTCACTGTGATGATGCCAAACAGGTTGGTGGAGTCAGTGCTGATGTCAAAGGTGTCCCTCCCATCTCCATCAATGATGCTGTATTTCATCTCAGCGTTGACCCCAACGTCCCGGTCCTTGGCCCAGATCCGACCCACCACGGAGCCAACAGGTGCTGACTCAGGCACACTCATCTGATAAAGCCCTGCAGACATTAATCAGTCACACTATGTGTCATATATTTGTCCTCCAGGGGGAGCCAAACTCCTTCCTTGCGTCGGAACTGCTGTTTGATTCCAAACCACTTATCAGAGAGGGAAAATTAAATGGCGCCATAAACTCCTGGAGGTGGGTTGATATGCTCCCCATGGGCCAGCTAGGATTTTATTTTCCATTTTACCTCAAAGTAAAGGTGACAGCTGCCCAATTTGTGGTGTTCCTCGCAATTTATTGTGATATGCCAACTAAACACAGGGGTTTTAAAAGCTGATCAAACTTCCCTGGAGCGGCAGCACTAGTTGGTCTGGGCTAATTGGTTAGAGAGGATGGAGGTAGAGGTGGGCGGTGAGTTTTTCTTTCTTGGCCACCATTTGGCCAAGAAAAGATTACCACAGACACCTCCTGACCTCAGGAGACTCATAATGAGGAAAATCGACTTGACGGCTTGTAAAAAGTGTTGGCTAAGAGGAAGAACGGGGGGCAGGGGAAACTTTGAGGGAGAAAACTGGACCGAGGCGCCGACCACTGTTCTGAAACGCATCAGATATGATGTGACTGGAAACCCAAGAATCAAACTGAGATTATAGATCCAATATCCCTTTTTTAGATGCCATTTTAGGAAGACTGTCCTTCAAGGTCCTTCAAGGTCCTGACCTCAGTTCCTTTATAGGCACGTTTATAGGTTTTAGCCTGGCTGAGATCAATGCGCACTGAGGGGTGGAAAAAAAAAAAACAAACTAATGGTTGTGAAAACAATTTCTGCTCAATCTGTGATGATCACAGTAAATCAACAGGAAAATAGGCTCACATAACATCTATAATATATCCCTAAAGACAGACAAGATTTTCATCAGGCCCTTGCTAATAATACTACATAGATATTCATACATTTGTGCCGTTTCAGTTCGTTTATTGTTCTATGTAATATTTTCATTAAATCGGTTGAGCATTGCTTTAACTTTAATAACATAGAAGACTTCTAGATGACTGCAGAGAAGAACTCTCTTCTTGTGAATGACCAGTTTTTTTGTTAATATACTAGCTTTGAATGTTAAGGACGGCCATTCTACGTGATGGTGTCACTGCTGCCACCCTCTGGTTTAGAGAAGAACTGCTTGTTTCAGAGGCGGTGATTTATGTCCCAATCCTGTATTGGATTTATGTTTTTTCAAATTTAATAGAGACAGAAACTAGATTATTGATCATGTGTCATGAGCGTCACCAGAGTGAGAAGGATAACTTAAAAAATGTGGAGCTGTACATTTTTCTCTGGATTTCAGAGTAAATATGCAGTTTTCATTAAACTGTTTAAACTACTGGCTCCCTAACAAATAAATTAAGCTGTTATTATTGTTAAACCTGCAGTATTTTGATGCAAAAAACTTCTTTTTTCAATTTTTAAAGATTTTTGCAAACTTCTCACAATTTCTATCAATTAAAAAGATACATTTGTTTTTTTGTTGTAATCTTATTTGTTTGTTTGCTTGTTTTATTTTGATTAAATTAAAGAAGGAGAGTCCATGGTTGTAATCTACACTTAAAACACCATCAAATGCAGTTTAATGTTTTTTCTTTTTAATATTTGGTGAAATTTGAGTCTTTTGGCTTTCGAGTCATTAACTGGACACAGAGACAATTGAAGGGTAGTTTCCCATTTGTTGCGGTTCAGTAACATCAAGTATTCAAAGCTGCAGTCTGTGTTTGCAGCTATTTGTTTAAAGTCGATGATCTGTTACGAGCATCAGGTGTGGTAACAAAGTGCATGGCTGGGTGGTGAAGATGCTAGATAAACACACGCTTACTTTGGTCAAACACTGGCGGGTTGTCGTTGACGTCGCTCAGCGTGATGTTGACAGTAGTGGTGCCTGCCAGCCCCCCCAGCTGTCCTCCCATGTCTTTAGCCTGGATGACTATGGTGTAGTTCTCCCTGGTTTCTCGGTCCATGTCGGCTAAGGACACCCGGACCAAACCTGGAGCAGAAACCAGAGAGAGCTCAGTGAAAAAGATCTGACCAAAACAAAGTCATTCATACAAGTGGAAAATAACAAATCATGCTTTTCATTTGTTTTGCAAATGAAGATGTGAGATCTTTAGGAACCATTTGTGTTTCACACCACTGGGTCAACATTTTGTTCTTCAGCTGCAGATCTTCTGGATTCTCTCTCTATTGCCTCTCTACAGAATGAAATATTTAACCATTCTTCTATTCTGAATAGTTTATCAACATGATTTCTTAACTTTGTCCCAGTTTCTGGGATAGATTTAGGTCTGGACGGCCCCCCCTCCCCTGGGTTTGATCGACTGCAGCTCTCACTGATCGCTAAGAGCCTGGATGGTTCTGTATCTACCTCCATCCATCATCCGACCATCCTGCTTTGCCACATCATGATGGCGCCTCTGCCTTGTTTTACTATGGGGACGGGAGTTTAATTAAATTCAATTCAGTTCAGTTCAAAAATACTTTAATCATCCCAAAAGGAAATTAAATGTTGGAACTCATGTCTGGTTTTCTCTTCACCAGTTGCTGTAGGCAGGAAGGATCTTCTGCTGTCTTGCACCAGATATGAAGAACTTCTGGGTGACGATGTCCTTTTCCCCTCGAACCATTGTGTTTCTCTATTTATTTAAAAAAAAAAAAGGTTGACTTTTGGTCCTCTCACACCTGACCTTTGGATCTCTGCAGCTCCTCCAGAGTCACCGTGGATTTCTAGGCTTCCTCTGTGGGCCTGTCGATGTAGGTTGACGTCCATATCTTGGTGGTTCTGCAGTTTGTCCATCCTCTCTCTGTGTTCAGATGGTGGTTTTGATCTGAGCTCTCGATTTTAATCCTGCTTTAAACTTCTCCCTCACACGTTACTTTGTCTTCGTAATGCCTTTTTGTTCTTTAATCTTCTCTAAGGTGGTTAAAAACTTAGATGGCATCAAACCTAAAGAATGAAACACTGTGTTGAACTTTCTTGTTTTAGCATAAAAAACCCAAGGGGTGTGAATACTTTATCTAGAAGCCTGAATGCGTGGATTAGGTAGATTGTATTTCTAAGGTTGTTTCAGGTTTTGACCTCAGAAAACTTACAATCTGTAGAATGATTTTACATTAAAATCAGACAGAGCTGAACTTCAGCTCTCTTTTTAACTGACTCCCATCTGCGCACTTATTTCATCAGTCTGTAGTTTTCCATAAAACCAACAAATACAAAGGAAATCATGTGCAGAACCCAGTCTGGGTCAGCAGATCTCCTAGAACTATATCGAGGTCATTCTTTATTGTGCCGACAGCAATAAAAGCCTTTAAGCAGCACTTCAGTGCAACCAATGAAGCTGATTCATTGCTACAGAAAAGATGCTTTGTTAAAAATGGAGCTGTTTGATAAAAAAACAAAAACTAAAAGTTGTGTAGGTTTGTTAGATTCATTTAAGAACAGAGTTTTCACAATGTTAGGTTGTCTGTTGGGCCGGTTTAGAAATTAGTGTTGTTATTAAATGAACATTGAAACATTTTTAGGTTTTGAAACAAAAATACAAGAAATCTACAGAACAAAGTCACTGTTCACTGATACCAACTGGTCCAAACTGAGCGCCGTCGTCTGAAAGCTCTCACTTGTAAACCTAACCTTAAAAAACCTCCCATAAGATTTCTTTTTAACTTTAGCTTCCACTGTTCTTTGTCCTCTGCTTGTAAGGGGACTGACGACAAAGTGGGGCTCCTCATCCAATCAGGCCCGAAATAAGAAGCTTTCTATTATTAAAAAACCCCTAAAAACTAAAAGAATCGATGCAGATTATTTTCTGTAAATTCTCCCCTAATAGCCAGATAAATAAACCAACTTTCCAATATTTTTCCCCCAATTTTTTTGGAGCCAGATTGAATAAGTCGTTTGCTCAAACACATGTAGCTGCTTTGCAGAATGAATGAAAAGTATCTGCAGTCGGGTTTTCTGTTCCAGCAGTTTGTGACGAGCTTTTTGCTCAAAGCTAACAGGCACCTAAAGGGACTCGTGTCGGTTTTACTCATTAGGCATACGTTGAAGGTAAGGAGACATGAATGATATACTGGCTCTGAAACGAAGGACCTTTGTTTTTTTTTTTAACCATATCCAATACTTGATTCGTAGTCTCTTGTAGTCTTTGATTTAATAGCTTCGATTTGTCTGAATTAAAAGTTTAATTTAAAGTTTAACGGTTGTCTTACAGGGAAGGAGGGAATGATCAGCTGTTTTTATTTGCCTTTCTGTTGACTGATGATTTTAATTGGTTCAGTCTCAACTTTTGTTTCATCCTCCATCCATTGTCCGACTGTTAGTGGGCAGAATTCAATAGAAATGTACAAAAAGTGACTTGTTTTTGCGTTTTTAGATTTCTTTTTTCCGCTTGGTTCTTCTCCTGCAGATGGTGAAACTGTTCTGCATGTTTCCTCTTAGTGCACAAGGTGCAGGATTTAATGCATGTGTGCATCCGCTTCTGTGTGTGTTTCCCAAAGAGTAAGATCTTTGGGTTATGATTTCTGTTCATAAAGTCAGAGTCCATCTTTTCCACATCTCAGTGCTGTACAGTAGATTTTAACCCCCAGCCTTGACGCTTTTAGGCATCCAGACGTGCTGAAAGTTGCAGAAGTTCAAGGTGAGCTTCAGAATGGAGAATAAAACCCATTTAAGTGACCTTGATCTTGGCATGGCTGCTGTTCCCAAGCACAGTGGTGTTAGTGAGGCTCTGGGTCTGCTGGGATGTTAATGCACAAAAATCATTGGGTTTTACAGAAGAGGACAATGGGCTCAAAAGAAGAGAAATCCAGTGAGTGGCAGATGGACTGTATAAAAAAACACTTGTTGTCATCAGAGGAAAATATACCGACTGGTTTAAGATGGTAGAAAACAGAAAGTAGAAACACGCCCTCTTGTTTGCAAGCAATCTTCTCTGGACACAGAAGACCAACCAAAGACAACCAAGACATTTCAGGAAAGGAAACCAAATCAGACGAAAATAGGTTGCAAAAAACCTCACTTCAAAACAAAAACTGTTTCAAAGGTGGATCCTTTTGGCTGGGATGTAATGATGTGTTTCTGGCACCTCTTAGTAACTGAGCATTGTTCAAACATCACAGTTTATCTGGATACTGCTGCTGAACATGTCCAGCCTCATCTGGCTAAAGGGTTTAATGCCAAATGTCACAAAGCTCAAATCATAGAGCACCTTTCAGCTGCGGCTGACATTTGCAGCAACCCTGTGATGATGTTATGTCAGTTTGAATCTAATCCATGGAGAATAAGGGCAGTTCTGGAGGGATCCAACCCACTATTGTCCACTACGATGGATCTAATAAACTAGTTAGAAGGTGTTAATATTTGACTTTAGCAGGAGCTCTTGGCTTTACTCGTGTTTAGGACGTGGATTTACTTACAAATAAAAAGCTTTCTAACAGACCAGTACAGCCTTGATTCTCAAACCTCTTTTATTCTCTCTAAAGATTTTTATTGTCTTTTTTTAAATGACCATATCAAGGCTTTCCTTTCTAATACTTTAATCTTCTCATCAGATAGATAGAACTGACAAAGACTCATGAAAAGGTGTAGAAAAGTCTTCAGAAAAAAAACTGAGCAGCATCCGATTGCCTTCGGTTTAAGCCTGTTTTGCTGGTTGCCATTAACCCTAAAGACTGAGAATTTACCCTGGGATTGAATTTTGATAAGACAATTGCACAGAGGGGGAAGATTAAAATACAAGCTAGTTTATAAAATAATGTGTCTCGTTTTGTAATTTTCATTATTTTTATGCCGTATCACCCATCCCTTATTTTGTAAGACTGACTGTCCTTTGTTTTGTTTTCTTCTACAGAAATCTTCACGTAGAAAAACAATAAAAATCAAACAAAAACAAAATACAAAAGCAAAAAAAAAACCTTTAAAAATAAAAACTTATATTTTTTGAGTAAAAAAATCAGTCTTCAATTTTTCTGCAAACGTATTACTGTCCGTGTTATTCAAAGGTAACTGAGGTATAATGTGTAAACTGAGGGTCCACTAAGCAAACAGCTGCTGCAGGTTTAGAAAGATACACTTGTTATAACAAGAAACAATAATAATCCTGGAGGATTGACAATCTAAAACTCAAATAAAATAAAGTCTAACTAACATTTCTTGGCTGAAAATAACACATCTAAAAGGCTTTACTTCAATTCCACACTACAAACTGCCTTCTGTCCTCATTATCAACAGGAAAGTCACACTTTTAAGCTTAACACGTCTTCTTTGTCAGCTGCCATGAGTGAGTTTTTAGATGTGGCAAAATGCAACAAAAGCAACGTGTTGGGTAGTTTCATAGCAACACAAGGAGCCATGCTGAGCCCCCCCCCACCCTGAGCTGGTTGGTTTGCAACGAATAAAGGCGAATAAAGTGTGGACTGAAACCGAACCGGAGCTACTTCAGCTTGGACCGAAAGAAAGGAGCAAGAAACAGCCAACCAGTTAAAGATTAGTTGATTTTACTTAGAAATAAAGTTACTGCAGTGCTTCAAAAAGTTTATATAATGATAAAAGAAAAGAAAGGCAGGTTTTAATAATGTAGAGAAAATATTAAGGTAGTTAAAAACATAGTTTATCTTGTATGCTTGATAAAACTCAAGTTTTCCATTTTCTAGAGCCAGAGCTTGTAAAGAGGTTATGGCTGATTGTTGGAAGGTATCAGTCAAGTGAAGAAGAAAAAACCCTTCCTCATTAATACCAAAAAACATCAGACAAAAAACAGACAGTTCTCCAAAGCTGGCAGAAGGAAGTTTGGAAATGTTCAGACAGGCTGCCAAGAGAAACACAGAGACAGTGAAGGACCTGCGGGAGGTTCCAGCTCTGTGTTTGTTCTTCCTGACAACACTCTGATTTAGCTTCTCTTTACCGGCGCAGCTCTAATGGTGTATATTCACACCAATCACATTTTGCAGTCAGACGCTGCGGACACTCAACATCCGACCCTCTGGATGCTCCGACGCTCCAGCTGTAGAGCTGCTCTGTTCTTTTCCTTCCAACCTACAGTGGAGAGCAGCTTTGCTTAGTTTGCTTTAATTACTCGCAAAAAAAGTAGTTTTAAGACACTTTTTAGCAGGAAAGTCCTCCTCAAAATTTCAGCAGACCCCTTTAAATATAAATATATTTCCATAGTTTTATGCTTGCATCTCTGCTAAAGTGATCACGTCTTATATGTACAGCAATCTGTCTCCCAGGCAGCTCCTGGATCAGCTTCTCTGATTGGTTGATGCTCCGCTACCAGCTGCAAAAGTTTAGATTTCCGAACTGTAGTTTCCATCGCTCTGGATGTTGAACGTTTCAATGCGCTGCTCTCGACGCTTGGAGTCGTTTAAGGCTCTCAATGCTCCTTCATGCCGTCTCCCTTAGACTTTGCATGTAAACTAGACACCCTGACACTCAAAACGCTTTGGGTGTGAAAACATCAAAAGACTGCTAGATTAAAACAAGGTGCTGCTGCTTCAATGGTTGGAAACTAAAGTTGTTTCTTGGTTTAAATTGAAT
Source organism: Jordanella pulchra (assembly GCA_034780135.1). Taxonomy (NCBI): domain Eukaryota; kingdom Metazoa; phylum Chordata; class Actinopteri; order Cyprinodontiformes; family Cyprinodontidae; genus Jordanella; species Jordanella pulchra. The sequence continues at coordinate 9,736 of JAUZNJ010030561.1, forward strand.
TCAGTTCATTTTTTATTAGCGCCAATTCACAACAAATGTCATCTCAAAGTGCTTTACAGAGGCAATTTAATCCCATCACACTGTCAGATTGGTTTAAAGTTTTCTAGCTAACAAAGACCAGCAATCCCTCACACCAAGCATGCATGTGGTGACAGTGGAGGGAAAACTCCCTTTCAACAGGAAGAAACCTCCAGCAGAACCAGGCTCAGTGTGAACGTCCATCTGCTGAGGAAGACTGGGGTTCAACGAACCATTCTTGGGTGTGCAGGTGGCGCAGTGGTTAGCATATACGACCCATGTACGGAGGCCTTAGTCCTTGTCCTTGTTGTCCGTTCCCGCATGTCTCTCCCCCTCTTTCATAGCTCCTTTCCTGTCAGCCTACTGTCTGAAAAAACGAGCCACTAGTGCCGTAAAAAATAAATAAATAAATCGGAACCATTCAGTCCTTTGTATGCAAATCTAGATTGATTACTACTGAATATACAATATGTCCTTGCAGGGGTGTGGATACAAAATGAAATAAATGTTTTCTGTCGTTCTTTTCAAAAAAATGTTTAAAAAAAGTCTATATTCTTTCTATTCCTTCTGTTATTTCAACTTTTTACTATGAGAAATTCTTTTTTCATACAGATTATGTTTTAAAAAATATTTTTTATATCCTACCCTGTGAAATAACTTTACTCTCTACAAATCATGTGTAAACATGAGTCTACGATTGTAGTTGACTTATCATTTAAACTGGTGTCTTTGAAAGCTCAAGTTTTTTAATGCAACAGATAAATGCTCAACTGGTTGGAGCTGCAGTGGTCACTCTGAAAGCACCGCAGGAGGTTTGCAGGATGTCTCCAACCTTACCGCTCTTTGCGTCCACAGAGAAGTATGGCTGCCCCTCCAGGATACTGTAGACCACACGAGCGCTGTTTCCATATGTGGGATCATCAGCGTCTGTAGCAGTGAGCTGGATGACAGACGTACCTGGATATCGAGAGCAGTGAGAGAGCAGAGAAAACCTGAGTTTGAGGGATAACTAGCTGTGATACAACTGAAGCTGCCAGGATTTTTCCCCTCTAGCTCACCTATTCTGGACATTTCTGGAACAGTCGCCTGGTATGGACCATCCAGGAACTTTGGCTCGTTGTCGTTTATGTCCTGGATCTTTACAATGAATTCGGATTCTGGTTCCAGAGGTCTGTCTGTGAGGCGGTTCCGGGCCTGGGCACGGAGAAGGTACTGGGACTTCACTTCCCTGTCCAACCTCTGGATGGCATGGATGTCGCCAGTGCTGTCATCAATGGTGAAGGTGGAACCCGCACCCTCGCCAGTCAGGATGTACTTGATGGAGCCGTCGCCTTTATCCATGTCAGAGTGCAGCTGGAAGAAATAAAAGAAAAAAAAAACATTATGAGACTATAAAGCTTTTCTCTCCATCGATCTGCATCCAAAAGTCTGCAGTTTGCTTCTAAATTCAGCCAACGCTCAGTATTTTTGTCGCCGACGTGTTTTTCGAGGGCATTGAAATGGGTCACAACACTTTTACAACAATACAGCTGCTTTGCTCTCCTAAAACATGAAGATAAGACAACCAAATAACTTTCCAGGCCAAATGAGCCTTATGATGTAAGTCCAAGTTAACATGTGCTTCAGTCCCAGAAGAGCAGACTTGGAGGGGGGGGGGGGGGCTGCAGAGATAAACATGAGCTGATTTAAACTGAAAATAATCAACAGTTATTTGTGAAAATGCAGGCTTATCGTTATTATCAGCAGAACACCAGTATTAGCTGATAACAGCTTTCAAATGAACTCTGGACCAGATAGGACGGTGGCTTTTAGATAAAGTCACATTTATGCTGCATGGGGTTATTTTTAAAACTGAGTTGGAAGAAAATCATTAAAGTATTAATAGATTGTTGACGATTAAGAGATAAGTGAAGTAAAGCCAACTTAAAGACAAGACACTACATTTCTCCTGGTATTTTGGATTCATATTTAAACTAAACTTTTCTCACACAGTAGAAATCCTTACAAACATTAATGCCACATTGGGCCAGTAGGTGGCGATGATCTCATATTATGAACAGAGATGAAGAACTTAGAAGTTGTCTTTGGGATCAGCTTCAAAACCATATAATAAATTTGTAATATCAACTGTTTTTATATTGTATTTAATATAATTGCTAATGACAAAATTCCAATAACTTCATAAAATTCTGGTTTCATTGGACCCAAATGTAGTGACTGATCTAATTATTGCCGGCAGTAATTACAGATGATTTGGTGGCGATTTGGTTTGCCATACATATGTTTTTTCATCCCTACACTGGATAAATAATCTTGTTTAACAGATTATAAAGTGGAGTCTTTAGATTGTCAGATGTTGGTTTTATGCTATGGCCTTTTTGTCTTCTTTGTCCGTTCTGCTGGGGTCTGAAGCACACATTTCTTTTGCATCTTAACATACAAAAGAACACAAAGACCTTGAACCATTAGCTGCATAAAACCAATGTACTCGTTTTTTTATTGCTTCTTACAGCAGGATAGCTCACCATGTTTCTAAGGTTAGATGGTCTCAAATGGGAAATTTCTCGAACATAAAAATAAACATTTCACTACACTCCAATAGCCTTCACAGTCACCAGGATGTGGTGAAACGGCAGATTCTCCTATTTTCATGTCTGTTCTGCAGCTTTCTGATTATCTTACATAGACCAAGAGCTTTTGACACCTGGTTGAATATATCCTGTTCAACCAGGAAAAATTGACATGATGTTAATTATTAGCTTGTGAGCATCTGACCAATCAGCAGTCTCACTTTCTACAGGCTCTTCACCTCATTTCACTCCCCAAACCATTGTTGTATTTTGTATTGCAAACACATGTTGGGATTTTCCTGCAAAATCATAGAAGGAAATGGTTAGATGTGATCAGAGGGGAGCTTACAATTTTGACTCTGGAAAAAAATGTATTCCATCTCCAAAAACTAAAAGGAGTCAGATAAAAACGGGTGAAGATAAATAAAGGCGAGCTAAGAAGAGAGCTAAGAAATCTACTGAATCAGATGTTAGGCTGTAAGAGATGAAATGCAGACAAATCTTCCCTTTTTGTCACAGTTAAATGATGTGGGCAGTAGTTACTTGGTTTTTAGATTTGTTCTGTTTCTTAGCAAAGCACAAGGTGTACAGCCTGATTAGACATGTGATAAAAACAGGGTTCAGATTTTTCAAGCTTGTTTATGAGCTAAAATAAGTAATAAGTTAGTTGTTTTGAGATGAAAAGCCTGAATTCTTCCACTGGATGTGGAAAATTTGGGCTTTTTAAGTCCGTTTGTCTGTTGAAGTCTTGAAATACAGTAACTCCCCTCACAGGATGAATTTTTAATTGATGCAGGTTTTCCCAAACTTTTTAGCCTTTGGCTGCAAACGACAACAACACAACCAACTGATGACCACTTAAAAATGCTACAATTATTTCACTCTATATTTATTTGCATATGTAGAGTAATTATATAGATTTTTACATACTTTTTAAATAACATATCATCATTTTATTCATTATTTTAAACATTTAAATGTATCTTTTAATCTTTAAACTACTTATTTCATGGTTTATTTACATTTATATATAGTTATTTCATGGTATAGTTTTAGCATCCAAGAAATTTTTCAAGTAAGTAAAACGTTTGTGGTGAAACGAGTAACGGATTTACTATTTAAAATTATGTAATCAGACAGATCATAAGTCAGAGCATCACTGACTTTGCAGGAGTCGCTCCTGCTGGATGAGCATGTAGAGACAGAAATTTTCATGCATTGTGCTGATCTATTGTCTGTATTTCTGCTGCTATATGTTTGGGCTGCTAGATCGCATAGGGACAACTTCTCCTCATTCTGCTTCAGTCTACCTGTATTCTTTGTCTGCTTTTCTCATCATAGGAGCTTCGTCTACTCTGTTCCTGTTCCTATAAGGTGCCATGAGATGATATGCGTTGTGAACTGGTGCTGTATACATAAAAATGGATTGAATTGAATTGCCTCCCCAGATTCCCTGGTAGAGCACTAAGATTCAGTGTTGTTGTTAGAGGTTAGCTTACATACAGCTACAGATGGACAGAGGTATCTTACACTCTGTGTTGGTTCAACAAAGCATGAATATGAATGGAGCTCAACGTTGCACTTTGAGTGTTTCCCTTAGTTTCCTTTAATGAGTTAACTGATGAGTTGTTTTTTTTTATCACAGCTAAAGTACAGTAAATAAAAACTAAGCAAAACTATTCAATGAGTGACCGTTTGTTACGTGTCCTGTTGAGAAGTGAGGATAAATAAACTGTAGACCTGATGGGGAATGTGTGGTCACATGCATATCTTTAATCCTTTAACGGGCAGCAGACCTGTAATCACAGCTCGCAGCCTGTTTGTTGCTATGGACCCAGTGGTGCAATCAGGTGCCTTTTGTGCCCTCTAAGTGCAAATGCCAGCCTGTTGATGTGCAATCAGCCTTTACTTTGTACTAAGAGGGCCTCTCTGTATGATGACGAGTACTTATCGCCATCAGGTTGGCAGAGTGAAATTCAATGCCTTCATTGGTATCTGAGCTGTATATAATCAACAGGCGTGAGCAGCGAGCACACAGGCTCAGCACTCTATCTGAAAACACACTGCTTTCAAGACGCTGGCTTTGGCCTTTCATCATCCGTGGCCTCTGAAAGAAGTGACCGAGACGGGGGTGGGAAACAGCTCCTTGTTGTTGGGCTGCCGATGCTTCTTTACAACACCTGCAGTATTACTCCCTAACGGCAGGCGATACAGCCTTCCCTGTATGTTTTGGTCCACATGCTTACCTGCCCTCCAACCTGCAAACCCATCAGGCTTAGGGAGATTTTTTGAAATCAAAACAGGATCATAGCTTTCAGTATTGTTCTTAATGTTGATGCATCTCAGACCAAAGCTTTTCCTTCTATACCTTCAAGGTCTTTGAAAACTCACAGTCAATTACCTGCTTCATCTCCAGAACCCAACAACAACAACAACAGAGAGGAGGACTGAGGACAGGGGAGATGAAGCTCTACCATCTTTTTATGATTTTACTTATCCGGCCTGTTGAACACTAAGCGACATCATCTGGATTTGAATAATCACACAGTAAAGCTAAGATCAATGCAGATTAAATTAAAAAGCTCCAGTCAAACTTCATCTGTACAATGATGAAGTCGATTATTTTAACATCAGAGCATGACCTATATAACCCGGACCACTTGGCTAGGTGGTCCTGATCTGATACAGATCTGATCTTTTAAAATGCAAGGTCGCATTCAACAATCAATAGATCACTTTTCTGCGTCTTTCTACGCAGAAGCGGGAGGAAAACGACCATGGCGGAAGATCATATCGAGGGCAGTATTTATTTCTGACCTTCTTGAAAAGATTGCGTTGCTAATGTAATTATTATGGTTCCTTGGGGGGGTGAGGAGTTACAATCTGAGCTGTCGGTTTTGAAAAAACCAAACAATGGACAACGACTTAAATAAAGAGAAGATTTTTCTTTCTTTTTTTTAGTAGACTTGTTTTAAAACAATATAAGAACAGCAAGATGGCTGCAACAATCAGTTCAGCGTTTTCCAAGGGGCTATACTTGCACTAATTAATGGTAATATTAAATGGCATAAACTCTGTCATGTTTTATTTCATGGAAATGTGACTTATTTTGGTTAAACCTTGTTTGGCCGCACTTTACTAAGCAGCTAGTAAAGCTTGTATCATGTAGTGCAAAGGTTTTTGCTGTTTAATTACTCTGTATCATTACTTTTTTGTGATTCAGTTATTGATGAGAAGTTATCGCCCCCCTTCCTTTTGTAATACCTCGTCCTAAATCGTTAAACAGGTATCAACCCTATAGCAACTGTAAACAGATGGTAATAATGTAAAGAAACGTATTACTTTATAAAAAAGGTCACTAGTAATATGAAATACATTACATTTTGGAAGTAACTTGACATTATGTCTCACTGCTCAGGTTAGAAAATCACAGAGAGGTCGGGCTTTTTCTTCTGATCCAAATGGTTCAAGAACAGTATGTAATTTAAGAGGTTTTAAAGTTGATTAAGAATAGTGATTTATCAGGTTTCCATCATCTTTTTAAATGTATAGGCAGTCTTGGTGTTAAAATGTTGCTGAAGCTATTGAAGAAATGTTAGGTTTGAAACATCAGGGCTGCTGTGTTTTAGGACTTGGAGTGTATTTACTTCTCATGTCATGAAACAGTTCATCTTAAAAGATCTTAAAAACAAAGACTTTGTTTTAGAATGTCAAATAAAAAAAGATTAGAAGTGAATCAGAAACAGATTTAGACCACAGAGTGGATCTAGTTCAGTTTGTTTTCATGTTAAAAGAGGATGATCCCGACGAGTTGAACCAAAGACCGTCTAACTACTCTGTGGTTTTCCTCTGGGTCTGTTCCCAGTTGGACCTGCAAGGGAAGCATTTAAAGAAAAACAATGTGTCCATCCTAAACCCTCAGTAGCAGCTACTGTAAAACTCACTGTTCAACCTGTTTATTCCATCTCAGGTTTAGTTACAATAGGAAAAAAGCAGAGAAAAGGATCCTCCCCATCATTAGTTTTTTGCTGTTTGATTAAAATTGATTTGTTCTATTTTTTAAGTCTTTGAAGCCGGCCTTTACCCTCCTCTATCGTCTCTCCTCCTTCAGGCAGCAGATCCCTCAAAGATCTGCTGCTTTGCTCTAGTTGAAAGTTTGAGGTAAACTTCTTGGAGACTGAGCTTCACACCAGACGAGTGAAAAGGTCACACTGAAGAGTTGTTCATTCCACATTTCCTCAGGTTGAACCTTCATGTTGGCATAGCTCTCTGTCTGTGTGTGTGTGTGTGTGTGTGTGTGTGTGCAACCTCGCTGGAAGTCAACACCGACCTTTCCAATGTAGAGTGGCTCCAGTCCGGTGTACTCCTCTAAAACAAAGAATTGATTCCACACCCAGCCGCGTTTCACCCTCTGCAGCAGTGCTGGGTTTCTGGTGTTTTCCTTCTCTGCTGGTTTATCCAGGAGGGCTTGAGGCAGAGCGGTCACAAAGCAAAGGGTCAGAGGAAGCAGAAAGATGCCCACGGTGGTTGGAAGATGCACTCGGACCCCCATTGTGAAACTCAAAGATGCTGATCGGACCTCTCCTCTTCACCTGGAGTTATTTCCTGACTCCTGCTGCAGACGTTCTGAAAAAGAGGAAAGAAAAGCAGAGGACAGATGAGTGTCTACATCGCCTTTGTGTCACAAAGCTGTGGATAAAGCCCTCATCTTTTTTCTTCTGCATCAAGATTGCTCCTTTACTGCTGAGGTTTTGTTGGTTTTCTGTGTTTGAATAAGACGGAATCCCATAGAGCCCAATGTAGGCACACAGAATAGAGGAGCGAACACAAAGAGAGCAAAATGTCCATTTTGGCATTAGAGAAAGGAGCAGGATGATCGTTTTTCTTTTGTTTACTTTAAAAAATTTCTTAGTTCAGTTATAAGATTAGATGAGTGGAAAAATTTAGCTTGGTCATTTCTTTATTCTACAAACATTTCAGCTTATTTGGTACTGAAGGGAAGACAAACAGCTTCTACATAATCTACCTCAACTGGTTTATTCAAGGCCTAAAAATAGATGCAGAGAATAATTTGGGTCTAAAGCTGTCTGGATATTCGACAAAAAAAGAAAACATTAGGAACTCTGAGTCATTATCTAATTTTTTCAGGCTAAATGAAGTGGGCTTATTTGGCAATAGAAAACTCTCCACTTTCTGTGGTTTAATTTGGTACCAAGCTGTTGGTCGAGCAGCAGGGAGGAAAAGGCAGCAGCAGAGAGGTGGGCAGGCCTGGACTCTCCAAGGCTCGGACCCCAACAGAACCAACTGAGGATGTGGTTCATATTTAAACCCTCCCAGTGTTCCAGAACAACCTTTCAAAGAGTTTGCCCAAATCCTTAATGACGCATACATTAACAGCGCAGAGAAAACCTGAGAAAGCTGCTGCTTCCCTCCTGCTCTGGACAGGCCCCCTCCTCTCCTCCTTCCTGTCATCAGGAGAGGTGCGCTCCTTCACACCTCGTGTAATTGGCCCGGGGGTGTGATGTTCTGAGATTGCAGTGTTTCTGTCAACACTCTTGTTCAGCTGTACTCTCACCATGTTCTACACGCTCCCTTCAGTGCTGCACGCTGCTCATTACAAGAATACGAGGTTTTTTTTTTCCCCACCACAGTTTTCCCTTACATATTTCTCAGCTTCCAGAAACCCTCTTGCTCTGCCTTTAGTAGCTAGGCCTCTAAAAACCATCTTTATCCACATTTCTCTTTCTCAAATCAAAGGAATATTTAAGATCGGTGAGGTCACTTCTAAGATTTTTTTTTAAAGCAGGAGATGCCTTTTAAGTTATCGATCTGAGCTGATCGATATCTTCTATATGCATCTTGTTTATGTGTCTAAGAAGGATGCCTGCTCTTTGCATTAATGAACTCCAGGGACGGTGGTGGTGGGAGAAGTAGACAAATTTATCTCCAGAAAGCAGAAAGAGGGGCATGAAAAGGCAGCAAGTGGGGGGGCAGAAAGGAAAGTTTGGTGCTACAAAGGAAAGGAAGAAAAGCAGACTGTTTGACGCACGGACCGACTCCATTATGCTTTGTAAAAGAGAGAGCCTTGTGGTTCTGTAGACTCTCTGAATCACCAAACTCAGTTAATCATTGTTGAAGAGGCACAAAAGGACGCGAATGGTGGGAGGCTTGGCTGCATTGTCAGCAGGAGGCTGGCCAATGTGTGTGTGCATGTTTGTGTGTGTTTGTTAAGAAAAAAAAAACTCAGCAAGGGCCGCTTAGCAGGACGACTGACACTTGACCCGGTTGCTCGCTTCGCTTTCAGCCCATTCACGCTTCCTGCTCTCCATTATGAAGTCCCCACTCTCAGCTCCTCCCACTGAAAGGTCACGACCTGCACCCAGGCCGTTTTGCTTCGTTTTGTTGAGCCTAATGAGGCGACGTGCAAAGTAAAACATTTCACACTCCTTTCTCCTGCTAATGTGATGGTATCTCGCTTGTTTAAGTTACCAGCTGCCACACAGACTGCTGATGGATGATGGATGAAGAGAGGAGCGAGGTTTTCAGGAAAACGTGCTTCAGGTGTTAATGTTGGTGATGTCGCTGTGGCCATATGACCCCAGATAAGGAAACATTTAGTTTAGTGAACACAGTGAAAGTCTTTTAACTTTGCATTCATGCAAACAAAGAGCCCAGATCGTTTGCTGTTGATCTGGTCAGATAAAACCAACGTGGCTGAATTAAACAAGCACACATTTTAGGATAAAACAAGTTGGTTTTAAGTTTATAGCCACACTTTAATGCTTTTCTCTAGTTCATTAAATCCATTACATGACCAAGGAACATATTCGGGTTAAAGAATCCTTTGTACTCATCATTAGCTAATATTTTTTACAATATTACCCAGATGCTTTATCCATGCGATATGAATTCATTTGAAATTGTTTTCTGCAGCAGTTTTTCCATCACATTCTGGATCGTTCCTTCCTTTTATCATACCTTCCTTGCTCTTCTCCTATCTCCTTTCCTTTTTTCTGTCCTTGTTACCTTCATTGCTTTTCTGTGTATCTGTTCTTCTTTTCTATATTTTCTCCTTTATTTATCTTTATTGCACCTCTCCTCTGGGTGATTTCTCTTCTTGCTCTATTGTCTTCTACCTGGTTTTCTTTCCTTCTTTATATCCCTCTTTTATCCTGTGACAGATCCCCTTCTTCTTTCTGGCCTCCTTTCTCTTTGACTTGAATTGTGTTTTCTTTGCTTTATTTCTCCCTTCCTGACTTTATTTCTGGTTTAGTTCCTCTAGACTCTGGAAAAAAATCTGGCATTTTTCCTCAAACACTGTGCAGGAGATTGGGTGGGACGATGAGTGTAGAGGTGCAATCATATGTAAAAGCTTAAGACTAAGAGGTTTTTGCCCACCTGGCTGAAACATTCCTCTTACATTCACAAGAAAAATAACTCAATTTAGAGTTGTTACCCAGAACACGCTGCAAGAGCAGCCGAAATGGCATAGGAGGCGCAGAGATATCTAATTTGTCCGACGTTTGTTTTGAAATACGAGAAAGCCCTGAAAGGCAGAGGTGTTTATCGAGACGGTGGAAGAGTTTGAGTGACAGCAGAGGAGGCTGTGATTGTCGGGGGGGGGGGAGCAGCTGGCGTGAGAAAATGATGGGCCATATTGTTGTATCATCATACTCCGAGTCCACCTGCTGCTCCATTAACTGCGATCTGTCAACAACAGACTACAGCACACCGCTCCGACACCAATGAGAAAGGTGAGTTCTGTTTTTCCTTCTTTTTCTTTTTAGTCTTGTTCTTTTTATGAAGAAAAACAAACGGCGAGCGACTGACATGGTTCAGAGGCATGTGACCTGCTCCACCTGGTGGGAATAATGAGCCCAAACCAGCTCCATCCCTTTGGTTCAACGCCTGGAAGCCGGTCAGAAATCACATGAGGGTCCACTGAAGCTAATGCTGATTTTTTTTTAATAATTAATGTTTTCCATGATTTTTCAGCAAGAATGATTAAAATAAGAAGGGAGGAGGACTACAAGTTGGGCCGATATTCTGGCAAAAGCCATATTAATCATGCCGAGTTAGTAGCCATTCAGAGCAGCAGTAGCAGCGTGAGTTAACTGATGAATCAAACTGTTAGCGAGTCCGGTTGAGAGGAATGCGCAAACATCTTCCCATTCACAAAGGCGACAATAATGTCCGTCTGCTCGTTTTTCAAAAAGAAAGAGAGCAGCCATGTTTGTTTTGCTTCTGGTTGATGGAGTGACATCACACACATTACTGCACCTTATTGGTCCAAAACATTTCTGTATCAAGGCATCTGCTACTGGCAAGATTAATTTTCGGAAGTTTGTGAATTCAGAAATTTCGTGACAATTCACCTTGCCTTCAAGATACCAGGGTCGGGAATCAAACCCAGAACCTTCTTGCTGCAAGTCAGCGGTGCTAAAAACTGCAGTGGGCTGCAGTGCTCCCCCTGCCCCAAATCACCACCCCACCACTGCTGTGCTCAACAGTTGCTATACGGTTGATATGCTGTGTCGATTTCTGGGCATCACCACATTGGTCTCTTCTGTTCTTGTTCCAGGTGTCTTTTGGTCTGTTAATCCAGGTCTTGCCATCTTATTATTTGTAGAAAAAAACAATGTTTTCTCCTTTAACCTTTCAAAATAATCCAAACTTTTTCAGTCTTAATTATCCTGTCAGGACTTAACCGAGTGTTTTGAAAAGAATGTCCTGGAAGTTTCTGTTTAGCTTTTCTCAGATTAATTGGAAACAACATTTGCTTTTCTAACATCATTACTTATGTCTTTCCAGGCTGCTATTGTTTTAACAACATGTCTGCTCCAAAGCAGCAACCTGCCTTCTTTTAGAGAGGTAGTTAAACTGATATCGATCAGTTCATTAAGTGCTATAATCAGCAGCATCTGTTTGCTACTTTCCCTCTTAATCCTTGGTGTGTGTGTGCTTAAAACAAGTAAAATATATCAGCAAAAACAGTAATTGAAAGCAATCTATTTAAATCTGAGTGACGCAAAGGAAGCAGAGATGTTTGATTTGGATCCTATAAGTAAAGCAAAGATCTAATCATTAAAAGTATGAGATATGAGATCTTTTTAAAACCTTGTGAATATATGTTAGAATCTAAAGCATTGCTTAATATGTCAGAAACTCGCTATAGAAGTCTTTAAATTTTTCTGATTTCGTTTAGAAACAGAAAAAATGGCAAGCTGGTTCAGAAAAGCAAGTGTTGCCTCTGTGTGTGGGGTTACGGTGCGGATCTGTGTATTATCAAAGGTCAGTCAGCAGTATTATGGAGTGTTAATTTCACAGTTGCCGTGTTTGTGCTTAGCTTCACATGGGTGTTTAAAAAGAGGCCTCCCAGGTTGCAGAAAAGGTCCCTAAAAACTGGGCGGATCCATGAAAACTGGAATCGCCCGCGACGCCGGGTTGAGACGTCACGGCCAATTTGTTAACCACAATTGATTATGCATGGTAGTCAGCGGTGAGGAAGCTCTCTACCTTAAACCAGATGCTGATGAAGATGGGTTTCAGTTAGGTTGTGCTAAAGGTTTTTTTTTATTAAAACATAAATAGAGTTTAAATCTGCTTCTGGATTTTCCACCCTTTAATGAGCAGGTGTCTCTCCCAGGTTTCTGGGAATAAAGATGGCCAGGTTCTGTGGTTTTTAAAGTAAAAGGTCCATCCCATCAGTGCCAGGAGGAAAGTCACTGTTTCTTATCTGGCTCTCAGGGCGGGAATGCAGCCTTCAAAAGGCTGAGCGTATCCTGGCCAGACTCTCCCAACATCACACACTTGTTTGTGTGTTGGTATGAGTCAGAGTTCAGAACGTCAGTATGCAGGGCTTCTCATCCTCTCCCCCACCCCCAGGATGGGGGACGCTGACTTTGAACCCTCCTCTCGTAATTGTGGGAGGCTCCCGGGGCTTTGGGGTCTTGCAGCTGTGCACGCAGCAGCCCCCGTCTTCTTCCCTGCGGTTCGTTTACTGTAAAGGTGTTTTTAATTACTCTGCTCTAGCTCCTTTTTTTTCATGTTTGGGGAGTAGCTCGCTCTCTGAAGCCACGGCGACCACAAGACAGCCGATTCACATTTTCCTCAATTCGACATCTGTGTTTCTGTTTAACTGTCTCCTCAGGGTCCATTCGTAGTGGATCGAAAACAGAATTTTAAGGCAATGACGATCCTTTCTTCTATAAATTTAATGCGATGGTTCAGATCAACTAAAGAACATATTTATGAAAGCACATCCTTAAAGTAACACTTTCTTGAATCACCATTTAGGTTAATATCTGCATTAAGTCTATTTTTTGTTGGGTTTTAACATGATTCCCCATTTAGGATGGATTGGATTTCCATGCACGCTTCTTTTATTCCGAAATAATAAAATGTTTTTTAAACCTCTAGCAGTAGCCTTAAGGTTTTAGGTCAAAGAAAATAATTTATCCACAAAAAAAAAACTTAGCTCCATCTTTAGAAATGTAACCTTCACATCAAAATAGTCCCACCACCACGTTTAAATGTGGCTGGGTTTTTTCCCCCCTCCTTGGTAACCTTGGTCTTTTTGTGCCAAATATACCCTTTCCATTTGTTGTCCAGATGTTCAGCTTTAGTCCCAGACTATAACACTTTATTTACAAAAGATTTTCAGCCAAGACTTGATGTTTTCTTTGGATGAAAAGACATTCGTCTTGAAACCCTGCGGCTGAGTTCAGACATATGTGCATAACGGGAGACTGCAGTCAGATTGCAGAGTAACCACATTTTGAAGCTTTTATATATTTCAGTGTCGCATTTATACTCCTCTTTTTTCTTCAGTTCATATAGACGTGGATCATGCACAATAATGTGTGATCCTTTAATGTCTGCAACCTCTGTGGATTCAACAGCTCAATGAGGCAAATCAACTCATGTCAGGAAAATCATGTTGGGACATCTGAACTTTAGCTTAGAACCATAGGTGATAAAACACTTCGGCTACAGAAGATTTAAAGCCAAAATTAAATCATTAGCTTCATTAAAGGGTCTACCTGTTCTGCCTATTTTAGTTTTTACTCCTTTGCATCTGACACATTTGTTTTATTTAGTTGACATATGCAAGGTATGTGTTTCATGCCCCATAACCTGACTTAGACGTAAGGCCATGGATGCACAGCGACCAAGTTCAATTAATTTAAATATCATTTATACCCTTCAGGAACTTACTCTTAATCATCTCATCTAACTTCACTTCGACAAAACTTTGTATTTTAATCACTTTAATTATCTTGCATCAATTTAATTGACTTAGATTAACTTCTTATGCGGTAGCCATCTCTCATTTCCAATACTGGTAATTACACTCTACAAAGTCAGGTCTAATTTTTTCAGAACACAAACTCTGGCTTTAATGCACTCTATAGAGAGCCACTGAAGTTCATTTCCAGAAGAACCGCCAACAACTGTACAGACATTAAATCACACAAGCTGGCTTTGATCCCAACCACTGGTGGATAAAAGTTATGTCGCCTTGCATAAGCGTCATCTATTAAGGTTTACAGTGAGTGTCATTAATTAAAAACATCAAGTTGGATCTCCTTTGAAAGGAGAAGCTTCATGTCCTCTTAAAGCCCATTGTCAGACGCCTCCAATGTCACTAAAGATATCTCAACCCGAAGCTCGTCTTTACCGCCTCTCCCTGATACGATAATAGCAAAGAAACGTCTCCACGCTGCAGCCAGGGTGCACATGCCAATCTCGTACCTTATTTTCTTGCCTTGCAAAACGGGCTGTACTTTAATGGGTTTGACAGTAAAATGGAAAAAAAGAGTCCTCATCTTGGGAGAGTAGAACCTTGGCTCAGTCTGAGGAATGAGGTCTGAATGCCAAACGACGGTCCGTAAAAGCCAGATAGGCTATCCTCTCCTTCAGCATGGCTTGTTTGAAGTAGCAAAAGTGCAGACGTGCTGAGAATTGAAGCCTCAAACTTTTTAAACTGCATGCAAACCCCCTTACTTGTCAGCAGACAATCCCTAGGTCACATCCTGATTGAATTACAAAAACAATCACCGGCTTTAAAGCATCCTTGAAAATGTTAAAATATTTAGCAGGTTTTTTAATTGGCAGTGTTAAAAAAAAACCAAATAAGTCAGTGCCTTACCTCTTTTCTTTTTATGCCGTGTCTGCTCCTCTTCTACTTGTTTGTCTATTTATTATCTCTTTGCTCTTCTTAGCCTGAACCCTTTCTAAGAAGTGTAAAACTCTCCTGATGTGCATCAATTCTCTTAAAGTCACCTTGACTGAGTGCTCTCCCTTGCTGGCCTCTCTATAAAGTTTTCCCTCGTCTCTATCTACATATAAATAAACTTGCATATCCTCATGCTGCTTCTATAACGGCTGGCTGTGCACTCTCATTCTGGGTCTTGCCAACCTGGGGACCCAATCAGACTAAAGGACCTATTGTCCCTCTCTTTACAATCAGTGGGACAACCTCCCCCTGGCTCCGGCGTAATCCGCCAATCTCCCACCACGAGCGGTGGACAGAGAAGAGGTGGAGAAAGTAGACTGAGAGAAGGGAGGGGAGGAGGATTGACAGCAGGGCAGGGGTGAAATTACAGCGTGAGGGGAGGGGTGGGGGTGGAAAATCAGGCAAGCATGGGATAGAGGAATGAAAGGAGAGAAGCTTTAGGAGGTAGATGGTAAGCTAAGGAGAAAAGTGGCCCTGCATGATCTGTCTCAGGGTTTAAAAGTGAATAGACTAACATTAGTGATACAAAGATCAAAGTTCACCCAAAAGCATGTTTTTTTTTTCCCTTGTACACTTAATGCATTGTTTTTAAAATATAATACTCTTAACCTAAAGTGGTAGAGTAGGTAGGTGGAAGTACTTTTAAGTATATTTAAGCTACTGTCCTTTTGAAACTGGAAAAAGTGCTTTAAAGCAAAAATTAAAACTTTAAATTGTTTGGATGCATGTGTCACCACAAGATCAGACTAAATAAAACATAGGGACCCAATAGCTGTTGTGGAGAGAACAAGCATTAAAGAATGATGGCCATATTTGGAACAGCAGTGTCATAATGATTATACTACACACCTCCCCACTGGTTCCCTCATTGGTGAAAAATCAGGGAACACAAATACCTCTGTCCTGTATCTTTGTGCTTTTATAACTTTTGATTTGTGTAATTGTTTGCCTGAGTGGGAGTTAGTTAAAATAGTTTTTGGTGGGAACACTTGTTAGATTTTGTAACTGATAGCTTGCTTATAAGTTAATTTTAATTAATATCATTTAATTTGAATACAATGTAGCTTGTCTACATTTTGGATTAATTAATTTTTAGCTTAAGTTCATGTTAGCTTGTGTAACTGTAAGTTAGGTTTAGTCTGCAGAGATGGTCATTGGACAGATCATCCCTCCATTCCTCCTAAAGTACTCCCAGAGGAACATTTTTTTTTTCTATCCAGGACTTGTCCAGACAGCTAACATCTCTGCAGACTCCACACATCCCCACATAAACTATTCACAATTTTACCAGCAGGTACTTTAAATTGCGATGTTACTACAATGTACTTTCCACTTACTGAGATGTGCAATACAAATAAATATCCCCTTCCTAACAAACACTGTTTGTTAAAACCAGCTGCCACAGTATCAGTTTTTGATTGTTAGCTTAAATAGCACTTAGTTTTAGAACCTGCTATTTTTTTGTTTGCATTAGGTTGAGGAGCTTCCAACTAGTTTACGAACCTTTTAGCTTGCGTACGTTACTTTGAAGGTTAAATACTGCATATTAACCTTCAGTTGGTCAGAATTCTTGTTAGCTTGTGTAGCTATTAGCTTGGGTAAATGATAGCAGTTAGTTTGATAACCTGCTAGCATGTGTAGCTGTCAGTTTGAGTAGCATTTAGCTTAAATAGC
Source organism: Jordanella pulchra (assembly GCA_034780135.1). NCBI lineage: Eukaryota > Metazoa > Chordata > Actinopteri > Cyprinodontiformes > Cyprinodontidae > Jordanella > Jordanella pulchra. Next base: position 26,236 of record JAUZNJ010030561.1, read on the forward strand.
CATTAGCTTGGCCACCTATGAGCTTACGCAACTGTTAGCTGGAGTGAACATTAGCCTTTCAGGTTTTGTAACTGATTGCCTGAGTTGTTCCAGTCAACAGAGTGACTCCTGCGTGACGCTTTCCATCTCACTGATGCTAGCCTCTAAGGTTTATACCGATTGGCCGACATCAGTCTCACATCAATCTTAAATATTTGCAGCTGATCCTCTGATGCTGATTTTAAAAGTCAATATAGCATTTTCTTCCACCATTTACATTCTTAAAATATCACCATAATAACAAATGTTACACATATCTCAGTTTGAAAATAAAAAAACAGAAACATGTATTACCCATTTAAAGCCAAATTGATCATATTTGATACATGAATTTTTGAGGCCTCTGCATCATCATATTTTCGCTCTTGAGAACCTGACTTGAATTAGAAATATGTAGGGAACAGAAAATATATAAACGATTATATGGAAATGCCTAATGTATCAAAATTTATGCAAATAATGATAAAATTTAACTTATACAAAATTTATGTTTTTTTTTTTTTTATAATTTTTCATAGAATTCAATGACAACTCTTATACTGAAAAATCTGAATTTTCTGTCAATTATTTCATGGTTCGGGCTTTAAAGGGTTAACAAATGAAACAAACACTCACAATGGATGGTAGATGGAGGGAGCAGCATTGCATGCATGCATCGGCTGATGCTGATGGAAGGAAAAAATCCTTATATTAGTCCTAAATATTGACCAGTTACCTCTACCAGAAACTGAGTGTTTGGAAGAACTTCACAGCGCTGTTAAAAAGAAGCAAAGACAACCTTAAAACCTTTTCTGAAACAGACAGTGAAGTTTATCTGTTTTTTTTTTTTTTTAAAAAGGTTTTTCCAAATCTGTAACCAAGCCTAAAAAATCAGACCCAGGCCAAAACACAATACCCGCAGTGGGAGATTAGTCATGGAGATCTGATTCTTGTTTTGCTCAGAGGGAAAAACGAAGCATTTCTGCCTTTTAGCAATGATGGAATTAATGCAGTGAAAAAGGATTTTCAGAGTCAAGTCCTTTGCAAATTTCTCCACAGGAAGGAAAGGGTGACGAAATTGAAATCAGTTTGGAGATGTACTCAACCATGTTTAAACATAAATGAGATTTTTATTTCACAAATTGGAGCCCAGGCTCCTGTTTATTTTTCTGAATGATTTCCATGTAGAGTATTTTTTTTTTATGTAGACAAAGTTTTGTAGCTTCAGACACAAACATGCAAAGTTTCCTCATTGGGATGACTTTGCCCTTTTTTTTCCACTCGACAGCCCATTGACTCTCCTTAATCTTTCTGACAGAGTAATTTGGTGTGTTCTACAGCTCTAAAAATACAGATGAAGGCTGTTGTCACCCACTGAGGCAGATGGTCAAAAGGTTGTGCTTCTCTATCGGTTCAATATGTTTTTCCTTTCTCCCTCTCTGTCCCTTTCAATAAGTCTTCTTTCTCATTTGGCAGGTCATTCTTCTTCACAGTCACCCCACCATCCCAACCCTGCAGCCCACCCCGTTGTCTTTGTCTCTTTGAAGACCTGACTGGTTACCAATCTGTTTGTGAATGCTTGACTGGTCCCTCTTAAAAAAATAAAAGCAGGGGCTCCCTCTTTGTCTGGAGCGTCCATGCAAAGGGTGTCATTCAGGCTCATTGAACGACGCCTCCCATCATTGCGACAGAGAAGCGGGTAATGATTAGCAGAACAAATTGAACGTATTGGACTTATGGAAGGGCCTCTGTTAGCTAAGTCTATTATGGTTGCAGATGTTTGGAAAACAAGTCCCTTCAGGCTTTCGCACAAAAGCTTGGATATGGTGTTGAAATAGATTGGATACACTTGTGTTCTGCAGTTTGCTGGACTTTGGTTTTGCAGTCATACGCAGGATGTTATGAGGACACGGTGTTTTCACGCACTGGATCAAATACGCCTCTCCTTAAGTCGGTTTTAAAGGCCACAACCTGTTCTGCCATCTATAAGAAGCTTTTGTCGTTACTTCCAACCACCAGCTGAACTTTGCCGAGTAAAAAGCCCATTACATGCTTGTTAGACCTATATAGCGCTAATGATTGGTTTACATTAATCAGTCTTTCAGGAGATCGGTATCTGCTTGCTCTCATGTAAATCCAAAGGACCTTTGGGAAATGCTAGAACATTTGTGATCACTGCAACTAAAGAAGGGAAACAACAGCCAAGGGTGAAGAATATTTAGCTTTTCTTTTTGGTTTCAGCTTTATACTTCACAATAGTTAAAATTATTCGAATGGCAGAATTAAAGAAACCTGAAAGAAAAGTTGCTGAAGAGTGATGTCATGTTTTGATTTCTTTTTCAGTTTGAAAAACAAATATATCTAAAAGTTGCATTAAGCATGTTTACACAGACATGAGTGTGATGAATTATGTGCAGATCAGAATATAAAATATGCCTGTAGATGCATTTCAGCAGATTCCAATCAGATCGTAAGGAGCTGCTTTTTAAACTTGAGGAGTCATTTATACAAACCGTCAATCCAAACACCAAATGTCTAACAGTTGTTAGGATGGGGCAACCTGACCTGAGTGTGTATGAATGAGGAGGAAGGGACAGCAGCACTGGGAACCATAGCTTAAGTATGAAAAGTATTTACGCCTCAACTCTCTCAGACCCTGCAGGTGGTCCCTTCAGGCCACTCAGTACACGAAGAAACAACATAATTTCCCTGCTTCGTTTTATTTATTTTGTTACAGAAAACCGAAAATCTTACAAATTTAAATTTCCAGCTGGTCTCAAACTTCAAATTTGACAAAAATCTACAACAAAATAAATTTGTCAGAGAATTAAAACCTTTCCACACCCTTTTAAAACTTGAAAAAAGATTTCTGTTCAGAACCCATTGGAGGTTTGAAAAGCACTCAGAGAACTTTTTATAGATCTTAAACAGGAGTCAGTAAATTCTTCGCCTGCTTTGCAAAAAAATACACCTTAAAAAGCTTTTAACGGCTCCAGGCAACAAAAAAACAGCTAAGAGCATCAGAATTAATCAGTAACTGGGCAATTTACCACAGAAAGTAACATCCAGCCTTTTCACACCCAGTTATCATGCCAGAGACTTCAGATGGAATAAGCTAAACAAAAGTTAGCCAGTCTCATTCACTGTATCTCTTTGCCACCAAACCACCACGAGGGAAGAGCATAAAAGAGGGTTAGGTTTCAGAAGAACAAGACGAGAGAGCCCCAGAGAGGGGGAGCAAAGCCTCCATGTCATCTAAGATAAGAGCAGCAGCTCTCTTCCCTTCTGCCCAAGATTAAAAATGGCATGCAGCAGAACAAGCTGTGGTACAAAGAGCTATTCTGTGTCTTTGGGATCCACAGTTGGGGCTTTTCATGTCTGGGTTCTTGGCTGAGAGTTAAAACAAAGGGAAATTAGATTGGGAAGTCATTGCATTGATGGAAAACAAACAGAAGAAAATTCATTTCTTTATGCAGGTAAGGTTTCTGTAACCTTTACAGTAATTGGTGAAAAGATGGATATAACCTGCTTGGCCTTAATTTTAAAACACCACACTTGCCACGGGGCATACACGTTACACTGATTTTTTCTTTAATTATTATTTATGTATTACAGCAAGAGAAACACACAAACACACGTATGTAATGAAATTGGAGCATGAATATATCAAATCATCTCTATAGGCGTAGACTCATTAAAGTTACCACATGGGACTTAGAAGATGTATTTCCAAAAGGTAGAAAATCGCTTCAGCATTGAACAAATTGTCAAGAATTTATGTTTCTTCCATCGGTGTAATAACTTCTAAAATAGGATCGGTTGGATCTAAAGGGCAGCTTCAACAACACTGTGCCCATTACCTCTACATACTTTAAACAAAAAAATAGTGTGAGAGATAAAAATAAAGAAGTCGTACTACTTTGCATCACTTTAGCAGTTCAGCTTTCTTTTTTAAAGTCTGTAAACTTACCAAGTATTGCTTTGTGACCATACTGACTGTTTATTTGAAGTTTTAGTTTGTAGCAAATAAGTGCTAAATTTACAGGGATTCCCAGCATTAAGGTACTCTCTGCTAAACACTATTTAGGGTAAGTAGGTACTTGTTAAAAGTGAAATAAAGTGGGGATACATATTGGTCTTCTTTACTCTTAGGATACATTAAAGTGACACAATTTACACAGTTGATGCCTTTTGGCTGAAAACACTGTATTCAATATTTCCCTCCGCCAAGAAGGTGGTGTTTTCTGTTGTGTTTGTTTGTCTGTTAGCAGGATTATGTGAAAAGTTATTTGTTTTTTGTTTTTTTACAAGAGGTGCGCCTCATGTCAAGGAACAGTACAATTCATTTTTTAAATTTAAATTGTTTATTGAACTTTGATACTAATCCAGATCACGATTTGGATACAGGAATTTTTAAAAACACAATATTTTGATTATTCGGTGGAACAAGCAGTTCCCATCTAAAACAGAGGGTGGCAGCAGTGATAATTGACAGCTTCAGCATCACGCAAATAAAATAAAATAGATTGAAAAGCTATTAGCTTGGCTTTGTTTTTTGTTTGAGTAGAACTTGGGTTTATTTTATATTAGCCTGAGTTGTTGGTTTAAAGAGCAGTTGGATTAAGTTTCTGTTTAATTTAGTAGTGTTTAACCTCGCATAGGTATTAATTTTTTCTACTTCTTATTTTTTTGTTTTTAAACTGAAATCCACTGGACATTTTTCCACTGCTTATAAGATAATGACTATCATTAATTAAAATCCCAACAGTCCTTTAACTTAACCTTAAAATGGTCCAATTTTTGCTGCATATTGTTGCATCCTATGTTGCTTTCTACATCTTAAAGGCTTTATTACACAAAATGAAAAAGGTTCAGAGTTTTTGGTTTTTATTTTATATTTCTCCCTTTTTTTCTTTAAAAATGGTTCTTTATAAGTTTAGCCTGTGAGATCTTGGCAGCTCTGTGTCAAACGCCTTTTAGCGAAGCCTCAAGCTCCAGTGGGTTTTTTGGGGTCAGAAGAGCGAACTGTGACATTAGGGAGCAGCTTGGCTTCATCTGACTCCCCCTTGTTGTTCCTCTGTTTCTGACAACCTTCGTCTTTCAAGATTTCATTTTCCTGGTGACCTTTTCACCGTTACCCCACTCGTATCTGAGGTCCGCCAGCTCGGCAGGGGTATTGACTTTCACTTCGCTGTGTTAAACTTTGCCATCCGCGTGCGGCTGGTAGCAGAGCTGGTGCTGTGACACGAGGCGGTGTTCTGTTTAGGATAAAAGGCTCCCCGGGCTGTTTGATGCGGTATTCCAACGGGGATAGGCTGGGATGTGGCCTTGATGAGCTGACAGGAGCTGAGGAGACGTGGGGCCTTGAAGCAGCAGGACCACAAACCTAAGGAGCAGTGTGTCTCGCTCTGATATTTACCCCTCCCTGTTCTGTCATTTCTCATAACCACTACTCTGCACTGTTCCTGTGACCCCCATCTCTACCGCTGAATCTGAAATGAAAGACCGCAGTAACTTCTGAAGCAGGAATTGAAGACGAGTGCAAATGTTGTGACTGATGCAAGGAAGAAACACAGATTACACAAAACATTATTGAATTATGAATGTCTTCCGTCTGGTAAACTGTTCCCCTTTTCATTATTTAGAAACAACTAACAAAATGAATTAAGAAAGAAAATGTTTCTGAGAGTAAAAACCTAGCACCCCTGTATTAGTTCTTCTAACCCAACCTGTGATTCAAATACTTCCAGAGTCGTTTCATGGCGTCGTTCGGTGGTAGGTTCACGAAATCTCATATCATCAGGTCTGACTGAATCCCTGCCCCCATTTTTAGGGATCAATAGAATAACAATTAGGAGGGGGCGTAACCCACCGCGGTGCTTGTTTGGTATGCGATCGGGGTGCTTGCACAGGCTGCCAGAGTTAACCAGAAACAAACACATGCCAAGTAAATGTCCCCTTTGTTTGGCAGTTTAATGCTGATCCAGCATTAAGAGGTGGAACAACTACAGCCAAGAGTTCAGGCTTCTTCACCATCCAAAACAAGCTGGTTTTATCACAACACAGGTTTCATTTAGAACCTGCATGCATGAAAACTTCTCTCTCCCTGCTAAATAAAAACCCTAAATCCAAACAGAGCAGGAGTCAAAGTGTGTTGGCTCCATTGTATTCCTCCTCTAACACACATGCTGTTCTGGAGATGAAGCTGTCGCCCGCAATCTTGGCCGGCTCCTCGTTAACCACCAGAGCATGAAAAAATCAATTAGGATAGTTATGAGGTCCTCCCTCCACCTGCGGGTCTGCAGCAGCCCGCTCCGTCATTTTAATCCTCTGTCACCTGGCAACTAAAAGCTTCATAGGACCTGCTCATCTCAAAAGGTCCTGGATTCAAAGATCCTGAGCTGTGTCACTGCTTAACTCAAGCCAGAGGTCAAAAATGCTTTGACTTGTGCGGCGAACCCCTTTTACCAAAGAACAAGACTTTTTCATTGCTGCACTTCATCTGAAAGGTTACCCTGATGCTTTATCTGAACTGGTACTGCTGAATAGAACATGCATTTGTTTTTGTGTTTGTTTCTTTTGTGTGGCTTGGAACCAATAGAAAAGCCCTTTTCAGCCTAAAAGATGACGAAGAGAAAGGAAAAAGAAAAAAAAACTGTCTACTTAGTGTGAGAAAACACTGGTTTAAACCCAGAGTCTGAACCAGCCAAGATTTCTCCTGTTTTAACCCATAAAGCTCCACCTGTAGCTCTCAAAAACAGCTGCAGTAGCATTAACTAAAGGGGATTTTTTACCAAGCCATTCCAGCTCAACAGTAAGACCAGTAACTGTTGAGCAGAATGGTTTCCCCCGCAATTTGGAACATAATTTGTTTTAAAGACAAATAGATATAATTTTATTTATCCCAGAGAAAACTGTAGAGCCATAGTAAAAAAAAAAAAACATGTTGATTTGACAGTTATGAAAAAAAGAGTATAAAAGCAATGAATCCTATCTTGATATCCTATTTTGAGGAGAAGAAAGTGAAAAACTGGAAAATATCTGTTCAAGAAGTGACAATAAATGATGAAAGTTGCTTCAATAATTCAAATCATACTTAAACTAATACTTTGTAGAAGCAACTTTTGGTCTGTCGGCATCTTAATTGGTGAATTTTTATGCACTCGGTCTTACAAAGGTTCTTTAAATCTCAAACAGTCTGGAAATCGTTTCTCCACAGTTCATTTTATATGTCCCTGTTAAATTTACTTCCTGAATATGTTTTTTTTTCTTTCTCTGTTGTTTATTTGCTAGTATGCCACAATCCACTGCAGTGCTAAAGAATGAAATCTCCCTGTAACATCTACCAGACAACTGAGGGGTTTAAGTCATAATTAGTTCATATTTTCTACAGTTATGGGTGACTTATTAAAAGATACTACAAAGACTTGGCCCAGCTTCATCTGTTTCCATATAATTAATGGCAGGTGTGAACGGAAACTGAATCAAAAGGTACTAGTCTGTGTGTGCTCATTGAAACTCGTTGCTTAATTCCACAAAGTGGTTTATTTTATTTCACTTAGAGGTAATGAATTCCTTAACATTCAGTTTAACAAAAAATATTTTTTTACAATAGAAAATCTGCTATGTTTGTCGGTACAGGGAAGGCCTAAATTGCTGCGCTCGCTTTGGATGAATAAAACATGATAAACCAACACTAGCAGATGACATAGCCTCAAACATCACAGACTGTTAAAACTAAAAACTGGACTTTCAACACACTTTAACAGTCGTCCCAAGGCTGTTCCTTTTACATCTTTTTCCACCAACTTTTTCCTTCCACTAAACTTTAATTCAATATGCAGGATGGAAAGTATAGGCAGCTTCTTTACTTTTATTTTTTGTGTCTTATACTTTTTGTGGATGTTAACAGTGATTGCCTGCTGGACAAATGTCAGACATAATAGAACAGGTCCAGCTGTTAAAAACAAGTTCATCACTAAAATAAATTCCTTTTTGATGACATTGCAAACTACTGATTTGTAAAAGGCAAGTTTGTGTTACTGCTTGAAAATGAATCATCTAAAAACAAATCCTGAACTAGACTGGATCCTGTTAACCAAAAACATGGATGGGGTGAGTGTATAAATAAACCACCAGAGGTTAAATTCATCCAACAAATGGAAAGAGTAATTTTAAAACCCTAATAAAATATAAACATGACATTAAAAGGAGAAAAAGAGAATCCCCAAAAGAGGCTCGACACATAACAGTTGCACATAGAAGCACTCATAGACCATGACATTACCTGAATAATTCAGGTTCAAGCCAAGAAAAAGACTTCATCAAACAGCTTGTTTCTGTCTAATATTCTCAGGTTCTTGTCTTCAGAGATGAATTAAAACGATCAGAATATAGTGTATTATTCTCAGTTGGCTCTGATCTCTTTCTGCCTCTGTAAGATACTTTCCGTTCCTACCTGCCAAACCAAAGTTCAGAAAAGTTACAAAGGTAAAGCTTTATATTGAAGTTACACCTCCGGATAAAAAGGGTTGTTTTTATTCCAACGTTTCCAGATGTGTTGTACTGTGAGCCTTTTATCTTGCATCTCGGTAAATGATAAATTACCTTTTTCAAGTGCTAGTAGGAGTTTAACCATGAGAATAAAAAGAAAATTATTCATAAAATTGGGAGAGTGGGATAATATAAAGGTTTAAGTGGCAGCTTGATTCACAGTAAAATCGGGCACCTGTTTCTCGTGCTGATTTAATAATGTCCCCATTAATGCAACTCTGGGGCGGCATCACGGGAGCCTGGTGACAGATTGATCTGAAATCATCTCTCCAACTGCTCTAATGACTCCGCCGCTGCGCGTGGCTCCACGGCGAGGCGGGATTCAGTGCTGCCGAATCCGGAGGCGTCGGTGGAAAAGCCACCGCTGCTCGTTTCCAAAGGGAGAACCTTCTTTCATTGCTATTCTGGATAGAATGCTTCAGAGAGAAACGAAGAATTTTAATACCTCATTGATAGAACTGCCAAGAACGATCCCAACACTGTGGAAATGTTTTGGTACGCTGAAGAAGGAAGGCCAAACCTGCCCAAAGTTGAAATTAATTGCCATCATCGAAAGTGCTCTGATTGAGTGTTTGAAGATATGACACATCTGGGAGTGTAGTGGGCATCATCTGCAGGAGAATTAATCCAGAATCTATCCTCTATGCAGAACCTGGGAGGAAAAGACACCTCCACATTCACCGTAGTGACATTTGCAAATTTAGCGGTGATGCTATAGCCAGAGAGTCAGTTCTGCATGATGTATTAGAAGCACAATGTGACAGTTTTAAACCTCATAATTGGAAGAACTGGCCAAGCGGTATATTTCTACCTGAAAGAGTATTCTTATTCAAAGACAATCAAGTGTACTCCAGCTTGGAGTTTAGACATTTAAAACTAGACTGGTTTGAAGAATTATTTTAAACCCATTTCTGAGGATGAGTTTGGTCTCTTCTTCAGCTGGAATAGAATAGAAATATACTTTATTGTCCCAAAGTAGAGAAATGAAAGAATGGCAGCAGTAAAATAAAACAAATAAAAAAGAAAATGGAAGCTTGCAGACTATAAATCACAAAAAAAAGATACATGAAAAAGCTGCAAGACTATATATTATAAAAATCTGACTCAAAAACATCAATCAAAATTTAGATGGGTGAAACAGTAAGAGAAAAAACCCACGTCCCCCCAAAAATAAATATTGTGTGGGTACCTAATAGTGTATTCAGATTGAATTAAATTAAAGGGTGGTGACTGGGAATCCAAATGCTGCTGCTGTCAGCAGTGCGTTAATGACAACACTGTCCTTTTTGACATTTTTAAACATAAAAAGTAAATGCTTTGCCTTCAGAATATAACATATATGAAATCAATATAATGCATTAAACACAATTTAGATAGTATTATTACAATTACTAAGGTGTGTAATGCATTACAATCAGAGCTGAACAACTTGCAGCCAACAGCCTAAATAAAGACGGTTATCCTTTGATGTTGCTTTAAATCAGTAGAAGACGGCAAAATGGCACCAGGTTTCTATACTCTCATTATTTTGAATATATCACTGAATTGGATTAGAACATCAGAGTAAGATGCACTTTATGTGCTGGTGGGCAGGCGAAGGGATCGTCTATGGCTAAAAAGAGCACAAGTAATCACAATAAAACACATAACGAGAAGCTAGAGGCTAAATGAGCTTTTACTAGCAAGAAGTCAAAAGATGACGGTGTGAGCAAATCTGAACAACAAAAGTTGAATTTCTCCTGAACTGATTCAGAAATCCAAAACGTCTTACTTTTATGTTCTATATCTGTGTGGCAGTCAAGTTTGGAACCTGCAGTTCACATGTATGATGTTTGCTGCTGTGGTTTCTCAATAAATATGACATACTGGCTGCTGTTCTCTTCTGTCGATTATATAAAACCATGGATATAGATGGTACCGCATTCATCTTCTCTCGCAGATCTCTACTGGCCGATCAGTAGATTTGGGTCGTAGCTGGTGCAAACTAAAATAGTCTAAATATCTACAAACTTCTTGGCTGAACAGTGGTTCCCATCCAAACTGAAGACCAACAATATTTGAGGCGTTTTCCCAGAGTTCCCACCTGTTTCAGCTCTAGCCTCTTCATTAACATGCCTCCACTCACACAAACACCACCTATTGGCAAACCTGTGAGATGAATGTAACAGAAGCTGTGTTACAAAAGCTACTTAACTGATTGCGGATTATACCCCAACACATTTTACCCACTTATGTTATTTGTGTGGACCGACATTGTTTAGATGCAAACAATCGACTCTTTACTCTCCCGTGTTTGATGATGCTCTGCGTTTCTTCCTTCTTCTTCTTTCTTCATTTGTACTGCAGCATTTCCACAAAACTTTACTATTATAATGCACATGCAACTCCATTGTCTTGGAGCAGTTTCATCTTTATGTTGAAACCTTTGTGTTGCAATACCTTATTTCACTCTGTGTGGACATAGCCTCAGTCTGCATCAAGGTTCTCCACTGGAAAACTGTAATTTGTTTCTTCTAGGTTGGTACCGATGCGACTGGAAAGATGCTTTTACGTTTATTGGTGCCTTATTTATGAGTAAAGGCACAATCATTATCCGTTTTAAAAAACTTCCTTGTCCACTAGGAAAATAATGCTTCTTTGTTCTCATATTCACTCTGCCTTTTTAAGCAGCGATCTTTTACAGTGTGAGAAGTTTGAAGCAATGAGTGAAGCAGGTGAAAGTCGAGTCAGTTTCTCAAACCCGAGGCAGTGGTTCTCCACCTTCCAAAGCCACAATGTCCTCTTTAGGTCCGTGGGGGAAAATGTCTGCATATCTAGGACAGAGGTGAGCGTTGGACAGACATACCGACTGCTGAATCAGGGCTTTGGTGTTTGAAACTGTAATAGTAAAAAGGACTGGAAATAAAGGAAGAAACTTCCAATTTCCAATTTCGTTGTATCTTCAAGATGTTCAAATTTGGACATAAGGGTGACATAGTTAAAGCTCCGATGTTCTAGTATCTCTAGATAACAAAATAAAATAAAGGAACACATATAATCCCTCTCGGCTCACCTTTAACCGCAGCATTTTTTCGTGGGTTCTCCCCATGACCTCAACTTTCATTGATAAGATTATTTTCCTCCTGAGCAGCAGCTCTGCCTTTTTAGAAACTGTCTGCTTAAATGTTGAATTCTTTCTGCAGATACGTCTATCAAATGCCAAATGTGCCCCATAAGTGTCCTTGAATAAGAAACTAAATTCCACCCTGCTCCGTCATGCGGACTAAAATCAGTTTTCAAGGAATTCATTTCCTGCCTCTCAGATGATATGAGGTTTAAAGCGCCTAGTGACAGGACAGCTTCCTTACCCCTAAAAAAGATGCAGATTTCCCTTTAATCCTGGTGTGTTAACTCTTAGGTAGCAGCCATACATCTGGGCCAAAACCTACAGCACTGTGAGAAAGTTTCTGTCCCCTAACAGGTTTCCTCCTTTTTGTTTCACATCATCAAACAGTTTTTTTACTTCCAAATGTTTGTAGCAACTGTTGCCTTTAAGATTAATCCACTAATTGAAATAATCGTCAACTAATTTATAGATCAATGAATTGTTAATTGGAGTTTACAGACTCTTAACACGTGCCATTAGCTAAAAGAGCAACCATTTCAGAACTGTAACTATGCTTAAATTATAATAAATATATAAACTTTTTGTATTTTAGATGACGGATTTTTGTTATTGAATGTGTTTCATCCAGAAGTGAGACAGGAGGAGGAGGAAATCCGGCGTCTCATCTTGTTGTAGTGGATCCTTCCGCCGGCTGTTGATGAGTCGTTTCGTTTATTTCTGTTCTCAGGAGCTGTTTTCCTCACCTTCACGCTGAACAGATGGCAGCCAAAAAATAGTCCTAATCGATATCAAGATCTAACATCCCTCTGAGGTGCTAAAAATGGTTAAACTAGTCTAACAAACACATGCATAGTTCTTTTATCTCCAAGACAGTTCATTATTTGAGCCCCTGTACAGGTATTTTCTCTCCGGTACGTTACCAGCTGCAGGAGGCTCAGTGACGGTAGGGACACTGTTGCATCTCAGCCACAGACAGTGAAAGTTTCATGCAACTTGTTCAAAAACCTGAACAACACCTTTAAGTGGCCTAGTTTTAGCTTCAACTCATTTAAATTCTGTAACTAATGTTTAAGGCACTTTTTCTCTCCGGTTATTAATTGCTTTATAGAAAAAATGATCAACAAATGAATCAATGAGTTAATCGGAGTCCTGCACAATAACTGCCAATGAGTTTCTCTTGAGGGGTTTTGTCCCTTTCTGCTCTATTGAATTCGTACAAATCAGCCATACTTTAGGGTTATCATGTGTCTTTAAAATTATACAAATGTCACAGTTGGATCTAAATACCTGTTTTTGAAAAAGAGTATCCTCTGTGTCCTAAATATTTGAATTGTACTAAATGCTGCACATTGAATTGAAACTAAGCTCCTAAAGGCAATGCTCTATGCAAACCTGTAAGGTTTTAGAAATTAAACATTTTCTTTTCTTTACAGCCAGTATTGTGTGCCTTTTTGTTCTAAATGCTGTAACTGATGTTCATGTACTGTTCACACTTCTATAGAAGTAGTGTTTCTACCGAAATTGTGTAAAATATTAGGAGTTTCTAAAAAAAAACTAAAAAAAGAATTTTGATGACAAAATTACAGACCCTGAAATTAACTGGATTAATAAAATTAATCAAGTCCCACCACTAACATCTAATGTATATTGATGGATGGATGGATGGATGGATGGATGGATGGATGGATGGATGGATGGTAACATGATGGATGGATGGATGGATGGATGGGTGGATGCATGCATGTTTCTAAAAAAAACTAAAAAAAGAATTTTGATGGATGGATTGATGGTAACATGATGGATGGATGGATGAATGGATGGATGGATGGATGCATGGATGGATGGATGGATGGATGCATGGATGGATGGATGGATGGATGCATGGATGGATGGTAACATGATGGATGGATGGGTGGGTGGTTGGAAGGATGGATGGATGGATGCATGGATGGATGGATGGATGGATGGTAACATGATGGATGGATGGGTGGATGGATGGATGCATGGATGCATGGATGGATGGATGGATGGATGGATGGATGGATGGATGGATGGTAACATGAT
>JAUZNJ010030562.1:0-14711 GCA_034780135.1 Jordanella pulchra
GCTGGGTGGATGGATGGATGGATGGATGGATGGATGGATGGGTGGATGGATGGATGGGTGGATGGATGGATGGATGGGTGGATGGATGGATGGATGGATGGATGGATGGATGGATGGGTGGATGGATGGGTGGGTGGATGGATGGATGGATGGGTGGATGGATGGATGGATGGATGGAATATAAAAGATAAGTCTAAAGATAACTTAATTAAAAGACAAAAAAATGTTGAAATCATGAGTTTAAACCTGATTTCATTACATGCTAAAACCATTCCTAATCACTTCAGTATCTGATTATTTTGTGTTTTCAGCAGTTTATCTAATCAATTACAAACTGATTTTGGTTTGTAGAAATCTAATTTTTGAATTCACACAGTTATTCCACTGCAGACCAATCAGCTTTGTCTATAGCAGTGTAAGCCCCGCCCACTGACAGATAAAGGCTGATCCAGATAGTTCCAACAGTTTGCCAATACACTACGGTAATGTGTGTTTTAACATGTTATGCTTATAAATAAAAATTATACGTGTTTTTTATAATTTTAAAGCTGCTAAATATTTTCTTGAAAACATTTTTCTTCTATGCATTTCAATATGCTTTGTTTTTCAAATAAAAAACTGTGGGAACTTTTACTGTGGGAACTTTTACTCTCCATGCCATCATTTTTTAAGGATTTTGGGACATTTATTGTGACAGAAATTCATTATATTATTTTGAACGAATCAAAAGAGGAATAAAGTCGTCAATATTCTTCAAGTTAAGATCTCTGACTTTCTATTGAGACTTCACTGGTTTTTGCTGCTCCCATTTAGGACTAAAAGTTGGAGCATTAATCAATTAAAGTCCAAATGAAGACCTTTTGTCCAGAGCCGTACTGCTGACTCATGTTTGAGAGGGCCTTCTTCTTCTTGGCATCTTCATCTTGCTTCTTACGTTGCTCCTCTTGCTCTTTGCGCTCCTTCTCTTCCTGCAGGTAGTTTTAGAAGGAGAATAAAAATCTTCATGCAGTTAGGTGGTATCAGAGCAAAAGAAGAGGCGAGGATATGTGTATATAACCCTTACAGCAAGTCTGGCCTGCCTCTCCTTCTCCCTCTCTGCCCTGATTCTCTGCTGCTCGGCTCTCTCAGTACGACGCTTCTCCTAAAACACAAAGGATTTTACATGTAGAGGTTTTTCTAGAGTCTCGTCAGATAAACCGAACTGCACCAAAGCAGAAATGCTCACGATTCTGTTAACAAGGGCAATGAGCTCCTCTTCCTCTTTCTTCCTCTGGACAAAGTGAGCCTCAATCAAAGCCTGCAGCTCAGCCAGATCCTTCTCCTGTCGCTTCCTGTAGATGTCCTGACAGTAAAAATAGGAACAAAGGCCATTTTTTATTTGAAGATCTACTATGATTTAACCGAGTGTAATATGAAAGAGATTAACTAACATCAAAGTCCACTTTTTCCCCGTCTGGCATCTTGGGGGCAGCTATATTTGTCATAAACCTGCAGAAGGTAAGTGTGTGTTATTGATCAATGCATCCTGATGGAAACAGTTGTAATTAAAAAAAAGCTAAACACTTACTTGGGTTTGGGTTTAGATTCATCTGGGGGGAGGAAAATATATTTGTAGGTTTTAAACCACAAAAACAGATATAACTAACAGTACTAGTGCATCGGATATTAAGAGCACAGCGCCTTGCACACATATTTAGACCCCTTAATATTTTCATATTCTGACACTGTGGCTGCTTTCTTTCTTTCAGCAGGGACAAAAACACAAGTCAGAGTTGGTGGGGAGAAGGACAGAGCTTAATACAATACCTTTCTAGGAAAAAAATCATAGTACTACCAGGACACCACAATAGAAAGGTTAAAGAAAAGCAAATTAGTGTGTTTAAAGACAATAAACGTGCTGAGAATCTGTGGCAGGACTTATTGTTTGATTTGATTCATAGGTTTTTGCCTTTTCTTTTTGAAAGTTGTGCCCTGTTGAAAGTGGAAACGTGAAGCCACTTTTGGCTCTTTGCAGATTTTCACTGATGGCCATCAAACTACCCCAGGATCTCAACTAATACCATTTATGTCTGTGGTGTCTAAAGTCAGTCCCCGAGGGTCGGTGTCCAGCTTGTTTTCCCTGATTCAACATGCCTGAATCGAACATGCAGCTCGATAACAGGCGGCTGCAGCTCTAGGTGAGATGCTTGGGAGTTAAGTGACCATTATTATTATAATTATCGACTGAAGAGATAAATCTGTTATGAAAAAGTTAATTTCAAAACTTGATTTTTATTACACTTTACAATTTAGCGTTGGTCTGTAGGTAAAATACCCATAGATTACGTTGATATTCGGGTTTTATAAGGGTACAATTGTAGAAAAAGCTCAAGGATTATGAATACTTTCGAAAAACATCAGGGCTGCCAATGGATCCAACAAACTGTTCAAGAAAATCCAGCGACAGACTAGAACCTTTTCAAAATTCTAGTATCTCAGGTATTCACACCCATCCCAGAACTTGGAAGAAAAGCATCATGAATAAAATGTACAAAATTATTTTAAGCCCCAGTATGGGCCCCTTTCCAACAGCTGCAGCAGCTGAAGTTCTAATAAAGGTTGATCCTCAGTCGGTACATTTAGAAAATTAGCCGAGCATTGCTAATAAAGAAGAAAAATGTTGATTAATGTCCTAGAATTTAAAAAAGGAAATTGCTTCTGGTCAATCAAAGGTATGAACTGCAAGGCAATTATTCACGATTCATAATATACAAAGATCTATGATGCTTTGTATGAATTAAAAATAGAATTAGGTTATGTAGATAAACTCCCAGCTTTCTTACCTTCTCCCTCTCTTCAGAAATGAAACACAAACACACACAAAAATAGAAAAACATAAAAGGTGTTAGATGCACTTTATATTTTTGAAATAGATGTTTTATTTTTGACAGTTGGTTCAACAAATGTTGCATGCAAGAAAAAAACAAAAAAAAACTGATAACCTACTGAGCCTCATCGGCCGCTACTTCCTCTGTGTCCGACATTTACTTCAGGTTGAGCTCTGCAAAATGGACTCCCATCAGACTATATTTACACCAGCAAATATTTCTGATCATTAACCAACACAACATAGCTGGCAACAGCTCATAGAGAACTGAAAGACGATTATAAAAGCCATGACACCTGAAAAACATGCATATCTCTAAAACCAATAAACAACAAAGATGTTTTTGTGTTTAAAAAATGAAAACAATGCTAACCTACTGGTTAGATGCACTTTTAAATAATTGCACTTTTTTCAGACATTTTTGCCAGATGAAAACATTTCTTTTAAACATGATTTTTTTGAGATGCCAACAAAAAACATAAGTGAGAAAATCAATGTGACTCCAAGAGACTTTAGTTGGCAGAATAAATTGGAGAAAGTCACTTCAAAATCATTTATGAGGGTCACAAACTATAGATTAAATATGCTTTGAATAATTAAATTCAATGAAAAAGAGCAGAAAAAAAACCAGTTTCTATTGTTCTATTAACCTGTTGATCATTCTTACCTGTGACCCAGACAGAGAGAGGTCAGAGATGAGCAACTTCAGACTTCAGCTCCTTGAGCTTCACCAGCAGGCCGAGCATCAAGGAGACCCGGACCAACCCTTCCTAGTCATGTGACTGCAGCACCCTATAGCTAACCGGACTATTGTTAGGAAGCTGGACATCAGAGCACTGTTTCACACACACTCTCACACACATTCTGCAGGTATATTCCTGCTCTGGTAAAATATCATGCAGCCGTTTTAACTTTCACCACCTCCTCAAGTTTCAATAAGCTGTAACTTCACAAGGTTTCTTCTTAGTGCTAAAAAGTGATACCACACAACCAAAGCATTTTTAAAATTTTTTTTTATTTATTTCTCGTCCCAATATTGTCAAATGAATCAAACAAGGAAACAACCAAAACAGGAAGCAGTCAAGATGCAACTACTGTAATGAACACAGCTGACATTCAGTGATAATTACTTAAGAAAATGACAAGATGTTGTTAATTGGACAGGATCACAAACTCATAGATCCATACATATTCATTTTATCATAGACTGAGTCGCAGTAGAAGATAAGGTGGGATGGAAGGATAACAAAAAATGTAGCTGCTATCTGCACAAAAAGTGGGACGTTTTTTTACAACAAGGTGCCAGAAACCAGACAAAAAAAGGATCCATTCATTGAGTTTACACATGTTTTTCCTTTAATATGAAAACTAATGTCTTCTACTGCAGAAAAGAATTTGCTAAAGGTAAACAAATTCATTGGTAAACAAACTAAGTGATACAAACAGAAGCTTTATAGCACTGACAACGAATTTACTCAAACACATTTATTATGTACAGGATGTTCTTTCAATATCCAGAATAAGCGTCAGGTTAAAAGAGTTAAGACTGATTTAATGTTATGCTATGTGACAAAGATCATATCAGTCATAATCAGTCATGAGTCTGTGTCTGGTTTTAAGGCACACTGAGTTTTATGCCTGCAAAAAACTGTAAATCCTATCAAACAGTATAAAGCCGGTTAGCAAGGGGCTAGCTACGTTGACACATAGTCTATTCAACAAGGTTTCTATTCCCATTGTTCCTATATAAAGGGCAGAATAACACAAACATCTAATATTGTGTGCAATAATAGAAACAACAGCTAAATCTAGTAGGCGTTTTATTCTATTTAAAAGAATAATTTCTATTCCACATTTAAAATGACAACTGTTGCAGACATTGCGGCTAAAAGTAACAATCAATCTGTTAATTTTATGTTTACATTCTTCTTAATAATTTTGGTTTGAAGTACAAAACCTTGGTTTTAGTCAAGGTCACAGAGTAAAAAAAATCGTACAGACCTGTCACCAGTCAAAGCATTAGAGGCAATGTTGTTATAATCTAAAGCAAACTGACACAAAATAAACATCTTGAAATGATCCAAACCTTTTGTTTTTGTTATATCAGATACAAGGACGGGCTAAAAGAAGGAAAATGATAAAACAGATCTATTGTTAAGGAATAGGTATTTGAGGATGGTCTTCTTTTAAAAATATATATATATTCCAACATTATTGTCGTTGAGAAGATGCTGAAAGTACAAACATGGGGAGTAGAGCCGGTTTAAGACCGTATGGGTCCCTTGGCAGAATTTTTCTGGGGGCCTTTAAACTCTGATCAGGCACCACACCTTAATCAATATACTGTTTATATAATCCAACATTATGCATTATTTTTGTTTGGAAATTACCTAAAAAAACTCCCATTAATATCAAAGTTTAACATCTGAACTTCTCACTTTTGATTGATTGTGTGACTGATATATAGCATAGTAATGAGCTGAATTATGTTGAATATGTAGCCAACAAGTATGTTGTTCACTGTTTTACTGCACTGACTAGATTGTGAAAATCGAGGCAAACCAAATTTTACATAGCATAGATACTACTGATATATCTGACATAGGATAAAAGAATTGCTATTAAGTCAGGTTTATAAATAATATATGTCAAGTGTCAGATGTCAGATTTGAATTGATTGAATAAGAGTTTATAAGTTTTGACCAACAGTCATAGGGATCTACACTGAAATAAATTCAAGTGTAATGATTAGGGTTGAAGGTGATCCAACATGTAGCAGTGCAGAATGTATCATTCAATAGAGCAGATGGGTTAACTGTTGCTGACGACGAGCAGCTGAGGTCCTCTGTTTTCATTGTGGTTGAATCTTAATGGGAGCTTTCAGTATTGTGAAGGGTAAAGGGGCACAAAGGAGAGCAGAGACCTTTTCCATCAGGAAGCAACTTCACCATGAAGTCATTGGGTGTTTTTCTTTCAAGCCTGCAAAGAGGAAGACATCAGCTCTATTAGTCACTGCATCTGTCAAAGTTGCTATGTATAGATTGTAAAGGTTTAGTAGGTGTGAAACGGCATTAGTGTCAAGGTTATTCATCAAAACCTTTACATGTCTTTTCCTTTAGGAATAACTTAGTCTAGCTCAAATCTGCACTTTTAAGACATCTTATAAAACCAGTGGAAGCGTCTTTGTGGCTGAACCTTGATCGTTTGCCCTTCACTTCATACCTCAGCTGCCTATTTCTTATGAAGACACTGGGAGGGACAAACAAGGATTGCTATTTATGGCTGAAGCTGACATCTGACAAACGGTTCTCCTTTTACAGGACATCCAGAAAGTATTCACTCCACTTATAAGTCACATATGCATAAAAATTCACAGTGTTTATTGTATCAGAACTCTGTCAAAGCACCTTTAGCAGCAAATACAAGCATTGTTATTGAAGATGTCCTTACAAGGTAGTTTCTTTCATGCATCCTCTCAAGCTCAACCAGGTTAAATAAAGAGCCACACTTTGTTCTTTTCAAAACTGTTTCATCATACTTTGGCTAGGCCACTCGAAGATATTAAGAGAGAGTTCCCCAGGTATTTCTAAATAGACATTTTGGACAGTAGCTCTTTACTAACATCTCACATAATGTCATAAATCTATTGACTTTCTCCTCACAGACGTAGCCAGCTCTGTGTACTCCCAGAGAGACATCAGAAGAGCAGGAAAATGTGCAAACAGAAGTAGGAAAGAAAGTCAAGGTCCTGTTTGTGCATTCTGAGCTCTGGAGGAACAACTGTAACAAGGTTCATCCAAGAGTGAATGCTGCAAGACATTTGTTATGTGATACATCTTAAAATCAAATACGGTATAAAGTGATTGTTTGCCCTGTTTTAAAGGAAAACATGCTGTAAAACTTGTTGGATGTTTGTGATGATTCTCCATCTGAGGAACTTGGGGTTTGTGGTCACATTTTATACCAAGACGCCTCGTTCCAGAAAATATTATTGCTCAATTTCTGCTTTGATTTGCTCTATCAGTAGTGAGACCTTATAGGCAATTTTGTTCCATATTAAACTCTGTCTACCGAATCTACAAGAGGTGGAAGTGATGGCAACATTTCAAGGCTGATCAGTGGAAATTAGAGAAGCAACTGAGCTTAATTCCAAGTAGCAAAGGGTATAAATACTAATATAACTATTATGTTTAAATGTTTGTGTTTTTAATTAATAGATCATCTTTTCACATTATACAATATGTTGTTCAGTTTGCCCTTAGAAAAATCATTCATATTGGTTTTAGAACAAGTTGGCTAAATAATAATAACTGTGAAAAAAAATCCTGGTGTTGTTTTTTGAAACTTTAAAGGCATTTAAATCTGGATTGGAAAAAAAATCATCTGAGATATCATCATTTGCACAAGTTGGTGGTAACTTTACTGCTGTAATCTGGCCCTTTGTTGTTCTTAAGCAAAATTAAAGTCTTAATCATCAGTATGTGAATAAGCCCGGTGAAAGAGGACGACTTGCTGCTCAAAGTGTTAGTAATCCTTCCCAGCACTCAGTTTTAATGTGAAAATCAAGCAGCTGCACTCTGGTATGCATGACAGCTTACTGGCTCTCTAAACGTCACTGACAATCCAGGTGGCACAGTGTTTCGAAAACACGTCAGGAGTCTGGAACTTCTTTATACTGGGAAACAAGGTCATGGTGACGTTTTTAAATATAGACCTTGGTGCCACAGATCTGAACCTGTGCCCAAAAATCCCCTGCAAGAGATCTGATTTACAGAGAGCAGCTACTCCTCTACAGAGCACAGTGGGCCGGCTGTTGTAGTGACGAACTCCTTAGGGAGTATAAATCAGATAGAGCCTGCTCGTCTTATCAAGGATATATAACAGGAAAACATACCAACATACCAAGACTGATAAAGTTAAAAGATGAGTTAACAGGACCTGTCTTGCATGTTTGACCTGGTTCTTCTTTTAATTGAATTAGTCCAATTCCTGTTTGTAAATCAACAGAAGTACACGTCATCAAGCTGACACTGAGTAAAGCCCAGTAAAAACATTTTTTAACCTTTTTATTAAACTTCCCACAAAACTGTTAGCTTTTAGTTAAGTGGGGAGAAAAGGATACTTTGTTTTTAAAATATTTTACAGATAAAAACATTTGAGAATTATGGAGTGTATTTGTATTCAGCCTCCTAAATCAAAGGTTGGTTAAACCACATTTTACTCCACTTATAGTTGGAAGTCTTTTTGGCGTATGTTGTTACGGTTGCCTGATCTTCTTTGCAAGGTAGCTCACGCTCAGTCTGATTCTTGTTGAAAGCTCCACAGCCTGATGCAGCCACTACCATGTTTCATTGTTATGATAATCGGTTCACTGATATGAAGCTGTGTTTTTTAGTGTTTAAAATGTTACCAAAAAAGTTTAATAATGATCCAGTATGATCCACACCACCCTCTTTTACATGAAAGCTGTCTTAATACACAGTTTATGAAAACTGTTAAACAAACATTTGCTAAGACATTTAATGTAAGACATTTGCTCATTGTTAACCATTAAAACCCAACCTAAAATGAAAATTCAACAGCTGCTTTTTAATTGTTGATGTTAATGTTACGCTATCATGCAGCTGCCTTATTATTTTTGCCCTCTTTCTAGAGCGGATTTGGCAGACAAAGCGAGAACACTCATGTGAGGAACCTACAGGAACACATACAAAAAAATACAAGGGATGAAAGTGCTTTGTAAAACATGTATCTGTTACTCACAGTCTGAGACTTTCTAATTAAACTTGCTTTTTCCTCCAACTGCCGCCTAGAAACGAGAAAGACAATATGACAAATCACATAAGCTTGTGGTTTGCTCCTGCTATTTGAAATCCTCACAAATTATTTCAGTTTAATTTCATTTTTACAAGCTAACAAGTCACAACCAGCCTGACCCAACATCTGTGTAGTTCATTTCAGTTCAATCATATAGGCAGTTTCAATTCCAGTTACATACATTTACATTATTAGTTAATTTGTAGTAAGCTTTGGGATTTCTTTCATTAATTATCCCACGGCATGTATAACTTGCTGTTGTTAAATTGGGTTCAGAAAACTCCTAAAACTGTTGGAATATTTTCCCAACAGCTTAAACTTAGTTAGTTTTAGGATAAATCTCAGGAGTTGAACTCACATTGAACGTCTCAAAAGTCACATATAAAACATGAAGAGTGATGGATAATATGGTTTCATTCCCTAAAGATCTGCAGCTTCTATCATTATCACATATGGGAAGCTTAAAGAGACAAACATTTTTTTTATATTGACAATTTTCTTTAAAGACATTGATATAAAGTGTGTTTGTGTGTTACCTTGGCTGGTGTAGAGGCTCTCTTGGTTTCCCACATGCCACGCTTACCAACTTCCCCTGGTTTGGTTTCCTGTTACATTAAAGAAATTAAATAGTATTAATTTAAAAACTGGGTAAAAATAAGAAGGAGAAAACCGGTTAATTTAAAAACTTGATCATCCAAAAAACTAACTTGCAGAGAGAACCCCAGAATAAATGGGCTTCAAATGCAATATCATCATGAAACCTTTAACTATCCCCCTAGATCACATAGGATCATACTGAGATCAATCTAGCAGTCAAAGTCTGTACAGCATGTTGTCCTTTCATCTATTGTTCACAGGTTGATGTGATTTGATGTGTTTTGCCATCAAAATACACAAAATAATGTAGCTACTTACATAAGACTGGAAAATGTTTTTGATTACCTGTTTCCAATCATTTACATATTAACAACATTTTCCGTGGTATTTTAAAGTAATATTTCAATGATAACTTTATTCAGTATGTTTAATAATCAATTCTGCTTTCTTTACAATCTCCTTCATGAAAAGCACAAAGAAACATAGAGAAAAAAAAACAAAAACACAAAAGGTAAAAACAACAAACAGGAAATGTACTGAATAAACCCAGAAGTAGTAACTGTCCTCCAGACAGCTGTGATGAGTTTTTACCATTAGGGGGAAGCATTGGTATAAAACTTCCTGCACACTTAGCCAACAAGTCACACCCTAGCCAACACATTTGACCCTCAAAGTTATTTTGCTCACAAATTGTGCTTTAGAACAAGGTGGCACGTCATTCAGAAACACTGTTGCAAGGGGAGATGGTGTGATGTCTCCAGAGAAGTTGGTGGGATTAGCGGCTTGTTCCTACTTCTGGAACAGAACTCAATGTCCTGCAAGTAGTTGTTCAGAAGTGACCCAATTCCTAAAATCAATGAGACAGTTTGGTAGCAAACAGAATATGTCTCTCAGTTTCTTATGTGTCTGTGAATTTATATTTATTTCTTTCACATTTTCAGTGCCCTGATGTACAATGATAGATTTTATGTCTAAAGGTAAGAAGAACAAAAAATGATTAACTGTTACTTGGGCAAGTTATGTATGAAAAGTTCAGTATCAATACATAACTGCTGCCCTACAGTTTTTTACAGTTATATAAATTGCAGCATTGGAAGTATTTCCCTTTTCTATGAGAACCTTTCACAAAAAGACAAAGTAAAACTTTGAAAAGGAGAGAGGAATATAAAAGGAGCTGTGATGGATGCTGTTGGCTAAACAGCCCATGTGGGGTCACCAGAGTCCCGTCGGCTGCAGCTTTCAGTCATGAAAAGCTACAGCTGACAAAAGACTGATAGGTTGATGTGCAAAGGGAATAAATTAGCATGCACAGAATATCACTGGATTAATGTTACAAAACAACAGTCGTATCTTATACTTATTGGGTCTTACTGCTGGCTTTGCAGCTGCTGCTGGTGATTTTGCTGCTGCTGCTGCAGCCGGAGCAGGAGAAGGAGCTGGAGCTGGTGTCTTCTCTACTTCTGCAGGCTTTCCCTTTCGTCCTGACACACTTCCTTTGATGCTCACTTCCTAAGGGAGGTGGGAGGGATTCTCATCATTAATATACATTCTGATATCAGATGATGTATCTAATCCTCTAAGAGATCCTATCTAACCTTGTTTTCAGGAGCTGGACTTTCAGGGGGGCTGCTCACACTGCCTTTCTCCCACATGCTTTTGATGTTGCGCGTGCCTCCTGTAGGAATATCAGCCAAAGGAGACTTGGAGGATTTTACCTCTTTGTTTCCCTGTGGGACAAAAGAATGGGGTTCAATGCTTTTATATCCATATATAGCAATCCAGCAACTGACAGGCAGGTATAGAAAGTACATCCATCTATTCAAGGTTTGCCTTGTTAGTCAATATTTTCTTTTGTTGCTTTTTTGTTTGTTTACCAGGGCATTCTGGGTCTTTCAAACCCGTAGATCTGCTTTAGGCTAAGCCATCTTCTGTAGCTCTAACTTTTGTACAGTCCCATTGCTTAGCTGTGAACTCAATTTCCACCCTGGTCTTCATTAATTTTTGGTCTCTAAAACATTTTCCTCCAAGAACACCTTGTGCTTATCTCCATTTGTCTGTCTATCAACTTTTCAGTTTTAATCAGTTTCTTACCCCATCATGATGCTGTCAGTATCAGATTTCCTGTCAGATTCTTCCACCTGAGCAGTGGATTTCTGCAGCTCCTCCAGAGTTACCTTACCTTGCAAGTAAGATGCATAATCTTGCTTGCAAGGTGAAAATACATCTTGCCAGAAGCCTTGATTCAGTAATGTTTCAGACCAATGGAATGCAGTGACGTGTATGACGCCAACGCATTAACCAGAGGCGGAAGGTTGAAGCAAAGCAAACATGGCTGCACTGGTTTTAGCTGGAATTCCCTCTATTTCTTTTTGAAAAAAGTGCAGAAGGATGTGATTGTTTCCTTTGTGAATTGGGAGCTCTTTGCACGTTCCTCCTACTATCAGACTGTTGACCAGGATCAAACCTTTTCTTGTACAGAAGCACTTTGAAACAATAATTCATACATTTGTTATACCTCAGCTGGATTACTGTAACACACTTTATGTTGGTGTGAGCCAGTTGGTGTGAGCCAGATTATAGCACAAAGTTTCCAACTTTGTGCTATAATCTCAACTTAATAAATCTTGTCATACTAAATTTGCAGCATAGACAAATAATTGTACTTGCTTTGAATATCTGTTCCCTCAGATATAGTGCTTTTATCTTGTTTTTAGACATCCTGTTTTGCAGTAAATGCATTGTATGCCCTGACTAACTACATAAATCACTTGTTTCTATTTTCAGTAGCAGTTAAAATACAAGAATTTCAGGTAACATCTTTTTTTCCCCTTCTGTTGACAGTAAACTTCATGATATTTACCTGAATAGCAGAGGTGAACTGCTCCAATCTGTTTCCAATCTTAGGCACAATGGGTGTATGTGATACTTTGGTTGGGCTGAAAAGCATAAAGTATTTATTTTTTGTGATGAAATGGTGGTTTATTATTTATATATATTGAATTATTGATTATCCAACATACCTTTTCTGGGCTGACCTGGTCAAAAATTCTGCCTTTTCACCAATCTGCAAGAAAAAGCATTGTTCAACGTTACTGATGTATGTAGACATTGGTATACAAGTAGAGACAGTGGACTGAATGAAAAGAGACACAAACATCTATTGCTTTTAGAAATGCTATCTGAGAAACTGGCCTGAATATCTACAAACTACAACACATGCAGATCATTTCACTTTAAGTACGGATGAATTCTTTTAGAAATCTTTCATTTTGTCTTAGGCTTTGTGATGGTTATCTCTTATTTTCTACTAATTTATCTTTCATTTCCAATTAACTGTTTTAAATGCTTTTTTGTGTATTATTTTTATGCTAAGTAGTTTAAGA
Source organism: Jordanella pulchra (assembly GCA_034780135.1). Taxonomy (NCBI): domain Eukaryota; kingdom Metazoa; phylum Chordata; class Actinopteri; order Cyprinodontiformes; family Cyprinodontidae; genus Jordanella; species Jordanella pulchra. The sequence continues at coordinate 12,664 of JAUZNJ010030562.1, forward strand.
TTTACCTGCTAATAAAAAGACATCTAACACTGAATAAGATTTTCAGTCATTTACAAAACACTCCTTTAAAATCTGGTTAAAGGAATATAAGATAAAAGTATAAATAAGCACAAAAACCACATTATTTTAACCCTGATTTTTTTCTGCAGATGTTACCTTAGAGGAGCCTTTGGGACTGATGGTAAAATCGGGTTTTGCTGTTTCTTCTCCCATTTGTTTCTTCTTTTCTGCAGCCTCTGCTCTTCTTCTTTCTATCTCTTCCTTCATCCTCCTTCTCTCCTCCTGTTATAAAAGTCCCAAAAACTTGTTAAATATATTACGAATGTAATGCATTTTTTTTTTTCAGATTCAGATCTTTTTTTCAATTTTCTTAAAATGGCTTCGCATCAAACTAAAACCAAACGAGTGATGGGATGCTTCTTAAGAGCCTAATACGTTTTAGGTTAAAATGTACCACTCAAAATGTGGATCAATGTGCCGTGAACTTGGAGCTTATAACGTTTCCTCTATTCTTAGTTGTCTTCTTTAAAGGGTTCCCTGAAAACAAAAGAAACTGCTTCAACTATTAGACAAACACTATTTTTTGGTGCGTCTCCCTTTAAAACAGTTTTAACATTAAACATACGACCTCAGATTTATACAGATAGACCCCAGGAATATCTCTACAAACTGAATACAAACTGCACACTTCCTTTGTAACCATCAGCAAGATCTTTGTACTTCAGATGGAGGATTTCACAGCTTTTCTTTGGTAAACATCCAAGATCTGGCCTTTTCTAGTTCAGACACACTTATGTCATATTATCAGCCATCAGACCTAACCTGTGACTGTCAGATGAAAGGAAATTAGTCAGGATATTAATGAACATTCAAGAAACTGCCAAAGTTCTATGCTTCATAACCCGAAGGGTGGTGAAACCGGAGCGTCACTGCCTACAGAGAGGTGTGTATGACATCAACATTGACAGAAACTACTAAAAAGACTGAAGCCTATTTGCAGCTGCACAGATGGACATGATAAATGCCTCATGAGAAAAGTTTTCATGTCAGACGAGGAAAAGATTAAGCTAACTGGTAACAATACTTAAGAACGGGTGACGATGAGGCTCTACAGCTAATAACTGGTGATGGTAGAATCTGAGGGGGTGTTTTTCTTAAAGAACAGTTAGAGAAAAGACTAGCTTCATATTCCTCAACTTCACCTGAAATTATCAATGAAAGAAGCTTCAACAGGACCATTAATGCATGTAACCTTCTGCTCTTGTTCACCTGCTCCCTGGCTCTCTTTTCCTCTTGCTCCTTCTTCCTCTGCTTCTCCTCCTCCTCCAGGATTTTCCTCCTCTCCTCCCTCTTCCTTTTCAACTCCTCCAGCTCAGCCTCTGCATCGTGCTGCTTCTGCTTCATCTTCTCGATCTCCTCACTTTCAGCATTGTTTCGTTTCTGCTTCAGCTCCAGCAGCTTTCGCTCGGCCTCCCTTCGCTCGGCGTCATCTGCCTTTGTGGCAAGAACACTGTCCCTGCTCCCACAGTATTAAAAATCTATTTTAACAGCAGCACTAAATAACGAGGATCATATGGTTAAAGGAAACAATACATTTAAATTTGTATTATTTGAATAATTAGAGAATATAAAAAACGAACTAACAGTATGGGCTAATGCGTATTAATGAATATGAGACAAAAATAAGTAAATGATTATAAGATAGAAACAAAAAATGTGAATTATTTGTACTGCTTTATTTTCCTTCCAATCATCATAAAAATATATGGGCAGAAAAATAAATCTGTCATTGTTTTACCTTGATGGTTTTTCTGTTTTCTTCAGTTTATTTTCAAAGATGGCTCCGTTCTGTTTTGAAGGCTCATTCTGAATAAAGATGAGGAACAAGCCATCAATGAAAAGGCAAACAATGATAAAGACACATTTCCAACAGTCGTTATAGGCATGAGTATTATGGATTATTAAGACACTTTGTTGGGATCTGTGATCTGCCTGCCAGCTCATGTGAGCTGGGCCCCTGTCTTCCTGTTATTCCTGTTGCTCTTGTG